>JAVTVY010012896.1:0-54196 GCA_036873755.1 Hanleya hanleyi
GCTGAAATCGATGTTCCATGGCCTAACTATGCTGTGAAATTGAATTGTATTTACTAAATGTTATGGAATGAGCACAACTTTTCAATATTACCTCTCCTTCCAATTGATACAACATATTATATATCCCATTGGTATATTTAATATGGAATGAGCCATCCTCCTCATTACATGGCCAATACACAGTCTCGGCCACAATGGTTGGTGCATTGATAAAAAATCGAAACGTTGACAGAAGAGCGTAGTTCTGGCGAATCAGAATGATTCTTGAGTATTTCTGTCTACGGTTCCTGAATCTCCGAATGTTTATTTGTTTCTTGGGCTTTGATCAGCAATGTACCTGTACTGAAACCCGAATAATGGAACATTTCAGACAAGCTATCATTAATCTATAAATGCGGGGAACAGCATTGCGAACGAAAAGCGATTTCTTACCATGGAAATCTTTTCGAATTTAAAAAAATGCTTGCAACCACGATGTTATCAGTCGATATTCATTGGTATGCTGCCCCCCTCACGTCGAACATCAGTATTGACGTAAAACGCCATGGTATGCTATTCACAAGGTTCTGTCGCAAAGGAATTCGGTTATTTTCATTTTTGTTAAGAAACGCTGCTTCCAGTCGCTTCAAATGTATCGTGTGAACATCCCTTGTCGCAAATACACGCTCCATCGCCTATAAACAGTGTTCCATGAACTTGAAATCTAAGGAGCGTGGATGACGTGCTATGGCTTGTACAGAATATATTATAGAAAATTCCCCAACATACGACTCTGACGAAGAGGTGCATTAATTATCTATCTTGCATACTAGTTATCAAACTATGCCCTAACGCAAAAAATGCCTTCCCGTATGTATTCCAGAGACACGCCCTAGTGGCATTTTGTTTAGCGTAAGATTAGATCATCAACGCTTCGAATCAGTCATCTCGTATGGCAACCGTCCTTCGTGTTTACGGTTTACTCCACGCCATGGCACCATCGAGCTTAAACCGTCATACCTCACTTTGGAAAAGCACAACAACAACATGCTGAAACAAACCGATAAGCTGCCAGACAATGTCTATACGGGACCGACACGAGGCGTCGACAGCGACGATATTGGGTCACCTGTGCTCGCATCCACTTTCCATCAGGATCTGTGCCGTTGTTAAGCTGTCCTGGAGATATTTTGGTGAAAAATCAAGTTTTGAGGTTCGACCTCATCCGCCTAAACCCCTGATTGAAACACCAGAGAACATATCCGAGCAGCCCGACCATATATTTATGAAGTTGCCGTTGCGACAGAATGAGACTATTTCTTCATTTATGGGTTGCAAACCCTGCGACAAGCCTACCGTGGCGTTTGACGCCAACAAGTGACGCTTACAGCAATAAACCAGCATACCAAGGAACATTAAATGACGACGATGTGGTCGCAAACAGTTTTAAATTCCAATTTGTTGCAAGTGTCACTTTCTCGGGTGCAAACAATTGCCTTTCATTCGCATTGCCTTTCCCGGAAATTTGGATAGACTAATGATGGTTCATCTGAAATGGTACACTATTCGAATTCCATTACAGGCAGATTGTTGAAGAAACAGGTAATCCATCAGCGATTCAAGAATAGTCGAACGAAATACTCCGGAATCAATGAATTAGCCAGAAGTACACTATGCTGTAAAATTCACCAATCATTGTGGCCGACACTGTACAAGAAATCCACTCTATTTTGAAAATTTTCAAGGCAAGGATGAGCAGAGATGCAGCGCAAAAAGAACAGACATTGAATTTAAATGATTTTAGAAATAGAAGCAGTTATCGGTGATCCTAGTCAACAAGTGTTGATCGAGCAGTTTTCACATGGAGGGGGGGGGGGGGCTGACAAGGCAATGGATTTTTTTTTTTTTTTTTTTTAATGTACATTTATTGCCACAAACAGATGCCAACAGAGATGATACAGTGAAAACACACCACCATCAGGTAGAAAACATACAATATCACACATGAACCCATGTATATCGTTCTAAGATTAGTTTCAAGGGCCAAAATACGTAATAGAATAAAAAAAAAATGAAAATAAAAATACACAAAAGAATAGTAATAATAAAAAAAGAACAATATATCAACGCTTGTACAAATCATTTGTTTCGGAATAACATCAGATAGACGTTCCCATAGAAGAGCGAGGGAACAAAACACATCAGTTAAGTAGTTTCAGCCACAGACGCCATTCTTTTTCAAACTGTTCAATTGTTTCGTGCTTCATAGCAATGAACTGTTCTATATTTAAATATTCTTTGACGAGTTTTCCCTTGGCATCTCTACACTTATAAATATAATATTTTGCCAACAGCAGAATGAAATTTAGTGGTTTATAATAGGCTTTATTCTTAGTTATTCCGAATAGAATTCCTTTTTAGAGACATTGATAAGAATGTTTATTTTTGAGTAAATCCATTTTCTAAAAGACTCCAATAGATTATCTACTATTATGCATCCACCAAATATATGTTGAATAGTTTCAGTCTGCTGGTGACAAAAGGAGCATTTATCATCATTCCTAATTCCCATTTGTAGCAACAGTTTATTAGTGGCTAGGATATGATGATTGATCCTATACTGTAGCCACTGCAATTTTGTGTTCTTACAGCATTTGAAGGGCAGCTGATATATTTTTTTCCATTCATGGGGTAATATAGTTTCGTGTTTTTCTTGACTTTTAGGGGTAGTGTTTTTCAACAGAGAAATATAAATGTCTTTACAACCTGTCGGGTGTCTCAATATGATGCGGAGTTTGCTTGGAATATTTAGATTATAAGCCCTGTGTGGTACTGGTTGCAAATTGCAGTGGCTAAAGTAAGTTTTTATTGCATTGCAGACGCCCCAGTATTCTAAAAAATTTGTTTTAACATCAATTTGTTTTTCAAAAGTTATGTAATCTATAAAGTTACCGTCCTCATCAATCAGGTCACCAATAAAGTGCACACCACGTTTATACCATTTTTTGTAGAAAATGCTCTGTGTATCCACTTTAATAAATTTGGTTAACCAAATATTTGTATAGTATAGATCCTCGGGCGTGAGCGGACGGAAGTTTTCATTAACATTTCTCCAAGCACGAAGTACGTCAGCCCAAAATAGGTTAGTACATTGATCGCTTATATGAGTTAGATAGTCATCTCCTTTATAAACAAGATCATGAATAGTAGATATCGATATTTCAAACAACTCCTTGTACTGACTTTCCTGTGACAGTAGTCTACGGATCCAGGTTGTTTTAAGAGCCGTTATGAAATGTTGCAAATTAGTCATTTTTAACCCCCCATTCTCGTAGTCTTGGCAAAGAATGTCCCTTTTAATTCTGTCTTGTTTTGAATGCCAAATAAACGAGTAAAATAAAGAATTAAGTTTTTTGACGTAGTCATTTGGAGGATTTGGGAGGGCAATAAATAGGTGGTTGAGTTTTGATATAATCATTGTTTTTAATACTGTAATTCTTCCTAGTGGTGTCAACCTTCGTTTTGACCATTGATCTAGTTCCAACTGTATTTCTTTTACTCTTTTGTCATAATTCAGCGAAATCATCGAATCCAAGTTACAAGAAAATAATATTCCGAGATGAGTAAAGTTAGACTGTTCCCAGTTAAGCTTATATCTGTGATTAAATGTCTCTCCTCCAAATTGTTTGCATCCTATCCACATAGATCTTGTTTTTGTGATATTTAGTTTCAAACCTGAAAGTAAGGCGTATGTATCTAAAGTTAACAGTGCTTCCTTTAGTGAATTTTCAGAACCGTCGAGAAATAATGCTGTGTCGTCTGCGTACTGTGAAATCTTAAATTCGCTGTTTCCTATTTTTATTCCCTTTATGTTTGTATTGCCCTTAATCATTATTGATAAAATTTCGGCACATAGCAGAAAGATATAAGGTGACAGAGGGTCCCCTTGTCTGCATCCTCTGGATATCTAAAAAAACCTGGAGAGGAAACCACTCTGCATCACCGCGGACTTGGCTTTTTTGTAAAAAAACAGATATCCATGTTTTAAGCGATTTTCCAAAGTTGAATATGTCCAATACCTGATTAATAAAAGACCAAGAAACCGAGTCAAACGCTTTCTCGAAGTCAATGAGGAGAAGAAGACCGGGTATATTATTGCGTTCTGTGCATTCCATTATGTCATAAATTAATCGTGTATTCTCACCGATATACCTACCGCTCATAAACCCAGGCTGGCTCTCTGATATCAGTTTGTTTAATACAGACTTTATTCTTGTAGCTATACATCCCGATGCAATTTTGTACGTGCTGTTTAATAATGTGATCGGTCTCCAATTTTGCAAGGCAATGGAATCTATAATACAACGCAACGCCACACAAACTGTATATATAGTCTCCCTACAATAAACACGATGTGTCTTCACATTTCCTTTAACATGCAGACTCACACGCCCATAAAGGGACGCATTTAATTGCATGGTTGTTGTGTTTTACTATACCCACACCACAATCTCGTGAAAGATATTTTCCAAGGTTAGCTATCAATACGACCGTTCCGCTATGTACATTTCACGAAGAAGTTCACTGTAAAGGACAGTATCAGAATAATACCGAACAAATTATTTGTTGTGATGAAATGAACATTCGAAATCCTCTGTCATTTTAAAAGCTATATGCTAATGTTGAAAGTTAACGCTGTCGTTGTAAGAACCGATATCTAGCCACGTCGTCAGTGTTGTTTCGCTTATTTGTAAGTATGACCTACCATTTAATGAGCATTTTTTGTGAAAAACTTCATCAATGTTTGGATCAAAATAATGTTAAAGAATAAAATTATTATTATTATTATTGTTGAAGGCATATATCTATTTAATTTGTATACACTTGTATATTTGTAAGTTTGTATACATTTGTATACGTGATGTATACACTCAATAATCAAGGGGATTAACATAATTACATTAGTTAAGCACAAAAGATACATGAAATGTTTCATTTCAATTGGATTCATCAAAGCATGATGAAATGAAGATTAAACTCTAATGACACGAAAAGCATCGTTTCTAATTACTTTTCAGATTTTCTCATTGTCTCAGAGACGTTCAAATGACCAAATCTCACAAGTAGAATGCAGGAACCTATAAAACCGGGATCATTCTAGATGACCAATAAATTTATATCCATCTCGAAAACCGTAACCGCTCGATAAAGCTACAACCTGGAGAAAAGCGGGACACGACGCCTGGCCTCCCGGTTTCAGCCGAGAAATTTCAAGATCCTACTTGAAGGCATCGGCAATGTGTCTCGATTAATTGGGCGTGATCTCTTATGATAAACACAAGAAAAAACATTTCGGAGCCAAACATTTCCAATCGTTAAAATAGCTCAAATACGTGTAGTGGTTATCCAGTACGTGATTTCATATTTCTCTCCAAAGGATTTTTCGAATATGTATATGGACATCCATCAGAGATGGCAAACATCTAATATATTTAGTTAAATTGGAGCAGATAACGTACACTGTATCGAAAGACCTGCTCGTGAAGTAAAGGAATCTCTATCAGAAAGAAATGCATCTGAACATAAAAGAAAATCGGATATATCTAAAGAAAAGGCACCCAACCTGTAACAGGATGTGGACGAGGTCGTGCGGGTACACCAAGGCTTCAACAGAAATAAACCAGCTCTCATGCGTCTTCCCTTTGCTGCTGATTTCAATCTGAGAGTTGGCTGTCATATTCCAGGTTTTAGTGTTTCGGAACAGAATAAAAATGATGCATTATTATTTTCGCTTTTTCCTCAGATGAGTATGACTTTTAAATACTGAGATATATTTCTACATATAAGGATTCTTTTTCCTCGCAAAGGGTTGTTCATTTTTCAGTTTGAAACTTCTTGCCCATTATTGGAACCCGGTATTCTGTAGCGACAGATCAATATCAGCATGTTAACTGCATATTCAGTAAACACGCAGGAAAAACCATAAAATGTTTGAATTCACAAATTCTGGAAAGGTATCCCATGTGATCCTAGCTTGTACTGGATTGGCTACGAACTCGGTCTCCGTCAAGTAGGGTCCGTTCACATTCCCCATTGTACAGTCATCGCCGAACCACCAGCCACTGCGCATGTTCACAGGGCAGCCATTTCCCAAGGAATCGTGATCATATGTGCTGAAAGGTTTCCCATTGACATTGTACTGTCCCGATGAGAGAGAATCGCCTAAAGAGGGATTACTAGGGTGGCTACCCCACGCACCAATGTGTAGAGTGTAGTTATTGAGTGCGCCGTCTATTCTAAATTGGGCATAAAAACTTTGACCCCATTCAAAACGGGACAGACCAAATACTTCCAGGTGGTAGTCTTTTTGTGAAGTCAGATAATATATTTTCTCCAAACCCAGCCAATGTTCGCAGCTGACATTCCCAAATCCGTTGACGTAGTCTTGCCATGGTCTATAGAAATCCACTCGGTCACCACATGCAATTTTTGGTCGGTTTTGTATGTAAGTGTATCCCCAGGCATAGTCACACAGCACTAGGAAGGCTTCTGGCGCAGTAGTAGGTTTGATCAATGTAACTTGGTTCCCGCTTCCCAAACCCCTAGCTTTAGCGTCCTGGCAATCTAAAACATAAAATATGTTACTTCATTTTAATTCATGTCTGCGCTTTAATTACGTTAGGTTTCTGTATCAAGACGATATCATTTTCCAACGGGGAATTGATTCATTAATGGGTTAGAATCATATTCCCATGATATACAGAAGACATGCCATGCCGCTACATAGCCATGCCGCTACAAATGCCTCCATGCAAAACAGTTTTATGGAAAATATGCCAAAAATATAATTGTAAACTTTAGTATTCTCCCTCTAACTTCGACGCAAATTACAAATGAGAAGTGTTGTGGAAAAAGCAGTATGGATCTATTCTCAGATAACAACACCTTGTTATTTGCGAACAAATGTGTAGTTTATATCTTTTATGATATCCCTTGTGTCCAAGAAATATCATTCAGTGGATGTTTCTGTTTTGGGAATGTTTGCTTAAGATTCTCATTAATAACAAATAAGTGAAATTTGCCAACACAATAGATCAATATCATACAGCTATTAACTGAACACCCCTTGGGCTATCCTATGTGGGTTCTCTTATGAACACGACTAAATGCAGACGCTTTCAAAAACCGATCATCTGAAAGCCCATTCCTTGTCATTCATCGAACGCTATGTAGACTCGCTGTGGATAATTGCTATATAAGTGACACATTGAAGGATATATATCCCCCGTCTCTGAACTCGATGGAATCTGCAGATAGCCCTAACGGCACATCATATTTAGAAATATATCGCCATAAATATGAAGCCAGCTTTCGCTCTCGTTGTCTTTACCACAAGAGAGATGATTACAGTATCTACATCGTAAACTGTCACTTCCTAGCTGGACAGTAATATTTACTGGATTCTATGCAAAATGTGACGATTTAAATCAACGTTGCAAATCGTTATTGCTGAAACTGATAAAACAAGGCTATACCAACATGTGCCTCCATTCAAAGTTTCTCAAATGTGGCGATACATATCGCATGCTGATAACAAAATACGAGCATAGCGTGCAAAATTTATTGCGTTACGTTTCGTAACCTGTGACCAATTCTGTTTGACCCGGGCTAGAGGCCGTATGAACCCATATACGCGTCAAGATCCGCATGGTGTTCATATGAACAGCACATTCAAAGCGTGACTTTGATCCAACACTACATCATTCCCTGGATAACGACTTTACAACACAACAAAACTCATATGGAGTAAGAATACTGATCAGTGAAACGGAATTTATACCTTTGGAATATCATGATGTCTTGTCGGCAGCATTCAAACGTTCTTACCGTTTATCTCTTGCAGGACACCAACCGGTACTACAATAGTTTTTTGTGTGTGAAATCGGTGCTTATGCTGTTATATGAACTAGCTCTTGGTTATGGATGCTGAAATGCTTCAATTGACCACGGTTGAATAATGGACTAGACGCTTATATTTTATATCAGAATATACGAACCGGTAACAACGTTCTGGCACTGGTCACCGTACAACCCCATCACGCATACACATTCGCCGTCGATACACGTTTTCTGAAACAAATAGTATGAGGTCTCAAAACACGAGATTAAGGTAGAATTTTTAGCCAGACAAAACTCACTAAGGTAAACGTGAAAATAATATCAAAACTATTTGAATAATAGGAAGCGATCACAATGAAATGAAGCCAAAGATTAGATTTTTGTCAAGTAATATGATGATTATGTGTGATTGCCAATTTTTTCCTTTTATAGCTCAATTGATATCTGATGTAGACGGATAGTCACACCTAGCACGCCATGTCAAACAATTTAGTTTACCTACCTTGTTGGTATAACACCGACATTCAGCCGCTTTATATGATCCCGGAAGAGAGGATACACCGCCGATCGAACATGATTTCTCAGAATCTACATAACAGTGTAGAAAACGCCAACTGTCCTTGTCAAGACTAGATTGGGCGCATTGGAACAGAGTCGCATTGGACATATGGTCGAACGATTCAAGGGATGTTGGAGAATAAAAGCATTTGTCGATGGAATATCTTTTGAAGACGGCACTTTTGACAGAACTTCCAGAAACTGTTTGAAGAATTGAGTATAGCAGTAATGAAATGAACATGGTTTCCCCTTGGTGAAACTTCGACGCAATGCAGTATGATGGGATTTCGCTCGTGAGATTGCTCCTCTGGTCCGTAACTCCATGGACTACAAGAAGACGATCGAGATTACTTATTAATTAGTGTCTCCGAGCAATAGACGAGTTTAATCCCTGGTTATTGCGATCACGCTAATTAATGTATTGTCTCATCTAATCGATGGCGAGGCGTAGGGTGTATTGTCCGCTTGGGCCTCTCGGTATCACATATATATATTACATTGCAATGGCTGTCGATTTCTGCATAACGAAGCATTCTTTGTGAGAATTATGGAGTTGAACCCGTCTAAATTTGACAAAGGTTTATTGTGAGAATGAGAGGTGTCGAGGAATAAGAAAATACTGGCAGCTATATTTTTCGATCTCAGTCAGTGGCAATTGACGGACATGACAATAACCACTTTAGCTTTATTTTACAAAAGAAATCAATTACAAAATACTGCATTTATGGCTGGTCATTCCTGCGGCAAATCGATATTTATACCACTATACAAATTTGTATAGGATGCCTATCAAATAATTGGTATCATGCAATTAAATCGCTAAAAACGGATCAAACTAACTTGTATATGATGTCGCTAACTAATATGAAACGTATATATACAGACATACAATGAATAATTCAAAGAATAGTTTTATCCATAATATAAAATCGTCAAACTGGTCATAGTCAGCATTAATAAGTTGTTTGTAAATAATATGCAGGATGAAAGAAAACTTCGCTGTACGTAATATGCCATAGAGTCAAGAATATTAAGTTTGACCACTAGGAAAACTTTTTCACAATACTAGATTGGCGGAGGCATGCAAGTGAGATATTACATACTATTTAGTCGATACTATCCTCCACATCGACAGAAACACTCTTCTTAGGCAAAACAACATTGAAAAACGCCGTGGTGCAATATTCCAGCAGACCAGATCCCAAATAATATAATATTTATATGTAAATATTACTATCACCAGGTTGATGGTCAAGGAGTTTAGTTTAAATATTTCACCTGTTTCTGTATCAACTTACTATTCTACTGAAATTACTTAGAGGAGATACCCAACAAACACAAGCAGCTTCTCAAGGAAAGAGGTATTTCCCTTCCTACTTATCCGAAATGCCGTAATTGTACTGGACTCCCAAATGCATATTACGGTTCTTACAACAGCGTTAACTTTAACATTAATATATAACTTTTAGAATGACAAATGATTTCGAATGTTCATTCCTTCGCAATTAAGAACTGTTCGGCAGTATTCTGTCCTTGTTCGTTACGGTGGACTCCTTCGTGAAATGTACATAGCGGAACGGTCGTACTGAAAAGTTCCTTTGCTTCACAAGATTGTGGATAGTAAATCATAACAACCATGCAATTAAATGCGTCCCTTTTGGGTGTGTGAGTTACATGAAACAGACCGTGTTTGTCGTATGGAGGCTACAGTTGGTGTGGTGTTATATAGCGATTCGGACAGAAAAGTGTTATTCTAGATTTAATTTCATTCTCTGGTCTCATCGTCATGTGAAAAATTGCAATGCACAACCGTTCGATCAGCACTTGTTGACTAGAATCACCGATAACGTTAACTGCTTTCGTTTCCAAAATCAATTAAATTCAATGCCTGGTTATATGCGCTGTATCTCTGCTCATCCTTGCCTTGAATATATGCTAACTATAGGGGATTTCTTGTATATTCTCCATGTAATGAGGATGATGGCTCATTTCATAATAAATAAACCAAGGCATATATAATATGTTTTATCAATTCGAAGGAGATGTAATATTGGAAACTTGTATTCATTGCATGATATAACATTTAGTTAATACAATTCAATTTCATAGTGTAGTTGGGCCATGGAACATTGGCTTCAGCAAGCTGGAATAATGTGCTGTAAAACTGTAAAAGATTATCCTTTTTTCCATTTTCCATGATCCATTGATGTCGCTATATTTTTTATTGGTTATTAAATGACGGAAAATTATTATATAACTGATCATTTTTGTGTGGAAAGACGAACAACCGATTTATTGGTCGACGGTACTGCATGTAACACAAAACATTCGCAATATTACTATTCTTAGTTCAGCGTGGGCTTTCAACGATAGCCGTTGACTTTTAGACGCATCGTCGAATGTTCATTTCAAGAGGGGAAAAACTTTGCTTGAATTTCTCATTAAAAATATCTATGTGAAATTTGGCAACACAATATATCAACAGCATATAGGTATTCCAATGGGTACTAATTGTGCACCCCTATTGGCTGACCTATATCTGTTCTCTTATGAATATGACTATATGCAGGCGCTTTCAAAAACCGATCCATTCAAAGCCCGTTCCTTCTCATTCACCAAACGCTATATAGACGATCTTCTCGCTGTGGATAATCGCTATATAAATGACGCAGTGAAGGATATATATCCACCTTCACTGGATTTGAAGGAAACTACAGATAACCCTACAGGCACATCATATTTATACCTATATCTCTATAAAAAATGAAGCGGGCCTTCTCTCTCGTCGACTTTATGACAAAAAAGATGATTACAATTTCGACATCGTAAACTATCCCTTTCTGGACAGTAACATTGGTTTTATGCACTGTATGGTTTTAGCACAGGTATGGCTAGCTCGTTAATTATTGGAATTGAGTTCATTTTAGGGTCATTTTACGGGTCAAATGAGGTCAAAAATAGTATTTTATTTCATATATTTTGTGCTTTTTGTTATTTAATTTTGTATGCAGTGTGGTTCAAGGTAGGATGGAGACTAAGAGAACTTTGACAAATTGAGGTCATTATCAGGTCATTTCGAGGTCAAATAACATCCAAAGATGGGCCTTAAAACAATTTAAAACATTTTTGTGTGAAATTCCTTGTAAAGAAATGGATATCAAATCTGAAGTAGTTCTACGGGGTGAATTTTTAGATATTAGTGTAGGGTAATTCAGCGTGTTTTGTTTGTGAATTTTGGTAACATCCATTTTCTTATAGAGTGGACCTTCCCGATCAATATATTTGTTGGTCTGAAAGTTTCTTTCTCGAGTTTGAAGTAGTTTGAGTTAACCCTTTCTGGCCTGGGTGATAGAAGGTTCGGCAATTTAGTGCCCTATTGAACATTCTCGATATCACCAGAATGATTAACAATCGAGAGCAAAGACTTTCCGTACTTTTGGAATATCATATTTGGCTAATTTTTAGCCTATTTCTGTAATTCTAGTGATTAACCATCATGCGTTAATCCAAAATGGCGCTCATGTGGGTTCATCCATAAATCGCCCTTCTTCAGGTTATTCATATAATAGTCATTATTCTTAGCCCATTGGGCAAATTAGTTAACACAAAGGAATCTCCCATCAAGCCTAGTATATTTCGCCTATTTTTAATCCGTTTATTTCTCAGCTTAAAATATGAAGTTTTCAAAATGGCGGACAGGTGGGGCAATCTGAAAATCACATTTTCATATCGCTCGTGTAGTTCAAGGTATTATTCTTATCTCACTGTGCAAATTTATCAAAACCGAGGGATCCCTATGCACAGCCTAACATTTTATTCCTATTTTGCATCTGTTCACATATGCCAAAAATCAAGATTTGATGGTCAAATTCAAAATGGCATCCATATGGGATCATCAGAAAATCACACTTTTGGTCGTTGCCCGTATAGTTCAAGGCATTAATTTTAGCTCATTATGCGAATTTGTCAAAACTGAAGGATCTCTAAGCATAGCCCAACATTCTATTCCCATTTTGAATCTATTTACCTATCTCAAAGATCAAGATTTGATGGTCAAATTCAAAATGGCGGCCATATGGGGTCATCTGAAAATCACACTTTTTCCTGTTGCTCGTGTAATTCAAGGCATTATTCTTACCTCAATTATCAAATTTGTTAAAACCGAGGGATTTCTATGCATAGCCTAACATGTTATGCCCATTTGGAATCTATTTTCATATGCCAAAATTCAAGATTTAATGGTCAAATTCAAAATGGCGTCCATATGAGATCATCTGAAAATCACACTTTTCCTGTTTCTCATGTAGGCATTATTCTTACCTCACTGAGCAAATATATCAAAACTGAGGGATCTCTATGCATAGCCTAACATCCTTTCTCCATTTAGAATCTATTTACATATGTCTAAGATCAAGATTTTATGGTCAAATTCAAATGGCGGCCATACGGGACCATCTGAAAATCACACTTTTGGCCGTAGCTCGTATAGTTCAAGGCATTATTCTTTGCTCATTATGCAAATTTATCAAAGCTATGGGATCTCTAAGCATAGCCCAGCAACCTATGCTCTTTTTGAATCCACTTACGTATCCCCAAGATCAAGATTTGATGATGAAATTCAAAATGGTGACCATATGGGGTCATCTGAAAATCATATTTTTGCATGCTGCTCGTTTACTTCAAGGCACTATTCTTCGCTAATTGTGCAAATTTATCAAAACAGAGGAATCTCTTAGCATAGCCTAACAACTTACGCTCATTTTGAATCAATTTGCATATCCCCAAGATCAAAATACGATGCTCAAATTCAATATGGCAACTGTGTGGGGTTATCTGAATCTCCTGCTTTTCCATGTTGCTCGTGTATATCAAGGCACTGTTCTTAGTTGATTGTGCAAATTTATCAAACCCGAAGGGTCCCACATCATAGCCAGATGCCTTTTACCCATTTTGAATCTATTTGCTTAATCGTCAAATTCAAAATGATAAATTCAAAATGGCGACCATAAGAAATCATCCGGAAATTCTTCGTTTTTCATTTTGCTGTTGGAATATTTTTATTCTAGATACAAACTTGCTTGAATTGAACAGAATAACGCCATAGCTTATTACATTATGCCTATTTTTATTCTGTTGGCATAATCTTCAGCTGAGAATACAATTATTAAATTCAAAACGGTGACTCATATTCTCATTTCGCTCTTATAATTCAAGGTATGGTTATTACATGGAGCTGAAAGTAGCAATCTCTCAAAGCCAAGCCACTTCACAAAACAGATCGATCTGACTATTTATGGGCATATTTTGGCTCTATTCGTACAATCATCAGCGGGAAAAATAATCATCGACAGACAATATAATTGTTACATAATGGTTATTTTGCCTACCTTAAACCCTACATCACATACAACTAATTCCATCTGTTTGCAGATATTAATTTATAACCGATTTGTACCCATTTTTGATCTCATTTACCAAAAATTTACTCTAAAATGATCTTAATTTGACTAATTAACGTGTTATCTATGACTAATTTAAAACTTACACTACATACTACTGATTCAATTTGGATACTCATTCGTAACAATTATAGTACTGTGAATATTAATTTATAACCGATTTTCACTTCATTTGACTCAAATATGACCCTAAAATGACCTTAATTCTAATAACGTGTTATCGATGACTAAATCCAACCCTACACTACATTCAGTTCATTCAACTGGAATACCCAATCGTAACAATTAGTACTGTGCATATAACAGATTTTCATAATTTTTTTACCATATTCTACCCAAAAGTGAACCTAAAGTGACCTTAATTCTTCGAATAAACGTGTTATGTATGGCTACCTGACACTCTACACTACTTACAACTAATTCAGCTTGGATACTCATTGGTAACATCCAATGCGCTGGATGTTAATTTATAAACGACTTTTACCCATTTTTGACTTTATTTGACCCAAATAGTAACCCCGAAATGACCTTAATTGACCAAAATCAGGGTGGTATCCCCTCCTACCTTAATCCCTACCACTCAAAGAACTAATTTAGCATGGGTACCCATTTGTAACAATTATAAATTTATAAATTTTCGACGCGGGCTTCACCCTTGCCCTAAAATATAAACTTTCCCACACTAACCGTACGTGAATAACCGATGAGCACGTCTATGAAAACATTATTTCTTAATCTTACACTCGTGGCAATTAAGTAGTCACTCGTGTAAGACCATCTCTATATTGAATAATTACTCCAAAAAAGAGAATAAACTCCAAAGTCGTATTGGACATATGGTAGATTCAATTGATGTTAGGGGATGGTAACATTTGCCGATCGTGTCTCTTTCGAAGAAGGTACATTTGACAAATTCCAGTAACCGTTTGGAGACCTGAATATTGCAGTAAGTAAATAAACATGTTTCCCCTCTACTTGGCAAAACTTTACGGGTTGCACGGGAGATTGTTCCTCGGGTGTGTTATTCTATGGACTGCAAGAAGACGATCAAGAAGACGATTATTTGTTCCCTCAGTCTCGAACAATTGCAATGTCAACTCTGCAGCTCCGTATCAGTTCAATTAAGTAAATAAACTCAAACCTGCCGTCTACCAGGCAAAAGTTCCATATTTACTGCAGAAGCAAAAGCTTTATTATCAGCTTTAGAAGGTATTGGATCCACAAGAACGAAAAAGTTTCTCATATTCTCGGATTCGCTATCATGCCGTCAAGCGATTAAAAGTGGAAATTCAACTCATCCCACCATCTTGAAAATTCTACAATTATATGACACTAGATTTGATCAACAGATAGATATTGTGTTTTGTTGGGTGCCTAGTCACGTTGACATCAAAGGCAATACTGAAGCTGATAGGTTGGCTAAGGCGGCTCTAGGTGAAGAAGTTGATCCTGTTGGAATCCCATACAGTGATTTCAGACCATCTATCTGCGCTTATATAAGTAAGCTGTAACAAACTTCACGAGTTCAAAAAAACTGTTGGTTATACGCATCTGAACAGTCAGAAACGTTTCGATCAGGCCATGATTAGACGGTGTAGGATCGGTCATACACCATTAACCCATGAATATTTACTAAAACAGGAGCTGGTCCCAAGGTGTATTCCAAGTCATGAAGATCTCACGGTGAAACATATTCTCATAGACTGCATAGATTTTAAGATTGTAGGAGATACTTTTTATCGAGCAACTACGCTGGAAGATCTTTTTAGCCGAGTAAAAGAGGATTGTATTTTAGATTATTTGAGAGAGATTGGTTTGTTGTACAAATTTTAATGTTTGTACCTGTTTTAACTCATTAGTTTACTGAGTTGTTGAATTGAATACTTGGAATTTTGTTTGATCGTCGCTATATAGCTGAAATATTGCTGAATGCGACGTTAAACCTTAATTCTCTATATATATATATATATATATATATATATTATCCACACATTCAATATCACTGTCTGGCGTCTTTCTCTTCCGCTTCCCTATGTACATGCCGTTTGGTTTTTCAAGGATGTCCGCTGTTGGTAAATCAAAGTAATTAACTTTTTGAATAATGTGTGTTGCTGCATTCATAATTGTGTAATATGAGGAAAAACAAATAAAAAATGTAGGTTGGTGTGTGCATTTGTTAGCTGTAGGCAACAGTAAATGGACTGACCCATGTCTCATTTGATAACCCAGGAAACATAGTAAATAACCCTAGTTTTGAAGCATATTCATGAAAAATTCATATAATTAGTATTTAACTTTTTCTCATATTCTATTTGCAGATAATCACAATGTCTATCTAAATTGATCAAATTGGATGGATGTTGGCAGTGCAAAATTCTCGGCTAGAAGGCTTTCAATGGAAATCCCTATCCAACCTCCTCGCTGCCAGTCAGATTTTTGGACCGGATTCGGGGCCGCGCGCACATCGTCGGAAGTGACATCATATATAGTAAAATAGATGTTTGCCGAAAATTTCGATTACTTTTCAAGTCTGCATAATACCTATGTTGACCTAGCGTTAAAAAAATTATCTGGAGATTATTTTTCATGTTTATATGGACAGAGCATATGAAAAGTAGTTCGCTCATGTGAAAAACTGAAGGAGTTGTTCGGTCGGATTCAAACTGAACCGTGCGTACGAGGGTTTTCCCCTACACGTCATAGCAACGTAGTAAAGGTCATCTTCCGCCATTGGAGGCAGGGATCATAAATGACTCAGTGAAATTGAACATGCGCTGCGGGGGGGATGATCCATATATCTCAACCTAGGAAAGGCAGATAACCCAACAGAACAAAAACAGGCAAAATGACTGCCAAAGCCAAAAACCACCAGCGGGTATCCTTAACAGAGAAAAGGGAGATAACCCAATATGAAAAACATACAGAATGGGTGCCAAAGCCAAACATCACCAGTGGACATCCTTAAGATCAACTTTTGCTTCTGATGCTTTTTCATATTTCATCAGTCTTAAGTAATTTTTTATTGATAGTTTGTATGAAAGGTTTGCGTGTCATCTGCAAACATATTGATTTTGAGTTCATAACCTGGGTAGTCACCATCGGGCAGTATTATTCCCTGAATATTTAGTGCGTATAGTGCATGCCAGGGGTTCCCCTTGAATTGCGCTGACAACTTAGTGCTTGTGGGTGGGTCTTTTCAGGAAAAACCGAACACATGACAAAAATGAAGATCATCGATGCTTTATTTTATCACAGGACGGCAGTATTTGTACAAAATGCTAAATAATTACATATAGTTTGTCCAATAAAATTACATCAAACCTACTAATAAACGCTCAACGGTGGTCAAAATGAACCCGAGAGGTTTCGTTCAAATCGCTTTTCGTCCGTGGTCCGTCGTCCGTCCGTCCGCCCGTAAACAATTCTTGTTATCGCGATTTCTCAGGAACTACTTTATGGATCTTTCTCAAATTTGGTACACATGTTCCCCTTGGGGTCTAGTTGTGCAAGATGTCCTTTTTTGATCCGATTCGAAAATCCAATATGGCCACCAGGCAGCCATCTTGGATTTCCCCATGAAACCTTGTTATCGCGATTTCTCAGGAACTACTGCATGGATCTTTCTCAAATTTGGTACACAGGTTCCCCTTGGGTCTAGTTGTGCAAGATACCATTTCTGGTCCGATTCGTAAGTCCAATATGGCCACCAGGCAGCCATCTTGGATTTCCCCATGAAACCTTGTTATCGCGATTTCTCAGGAACTACTGCATGGATCTTTCTCAAATTTGGTACACAGGTTCCCCTTGGGGTTTAGTTGTGCAAGATACCTTTTCTGGTCCGATTCGTAAATCCAATATGGGCAGCAGGCAGCCATCTTGTATTTCCCCATGAAACTTTGTTATCGTCATTTCTCAGGAAGTATTGCATGGATCTTTCTCAAATTTGGTACACAGGTTCCCCTTGGTGTCTAGTTGTGCAAGATTCCTTTCCTGGTCCGATTGGAAAATCCAGTATGGCCACCAGGCAGCCATCTTGGATTTCCCCATAAAACTTTATCGTCATTTCTCAGGAACTACTTCATGGATTTTTCTCAAATTTGGTACATAGGTTCCCATTAGGGTCTCGATATGCAAGATGCCTTTTTCGGTCCGAATCGAAAATCCAATATGGTCACCAGGCGGCCATCTTAGACTTCCCCATGAAATTTTATCATGATTTCTCAGGAACTACTGCCTGAATCTTTCTCAAATTTGATACACAGGTTCCCCTTGTGGTCCAGTTGTGCAAGATACCTTTTCTGGTCCGATTCCAAAATCCAATATGTCCATCAGGCGGCCATCTTGGATTTCCCCATGAAACATTGCTATTGGGATTTCTCATGAACTGCTGCATGGATTTTTGTTAAATTTGGTACACAGGTTCCCCTTGGGGTTTAGTTTTGCAAGATACCTTTTCTGGTCCGATTCGAAAATCCAATATGGCCAACAGGCCGCCATCTTGGATTTTCCCATGCAACTTTGTTATCGTGATTTCTCAGGAAGTACTGCATGGATCTTTCTCAAATTTGGTACACAGGTTCCCCTTATGGTCCAGTTGTGCAAGATACCTTTTTCGGTCCGAATCGAAAACCTAATATGGCCACAAGGCGACTATCTTGAATTTCCCCTTGAAACATTGTTATCGTGAATTCTCAGGAAATATATCTTTCTGAAATTTGGTACACATGTCCCACATGGGGCCTAGTAGTGCAAGATACCTTTTTTGGTCCGATTCGAAAATCCAAGTTACGTTTCAAGTTAATACGGTATTCTCGAGTTGTGACGTTGCATCACAAGAGTCGGCGGATCAAACGGTGGGGCATATTCTATATATTGACTATAGAGAATATCCATACCTTCACCTTCCATATCAAGGAGTTCAAATAATTCGGAATTAAAATGTATTTCTTCAAATTTTAAATCAGTTTTCTTTAGTCCATGCAGTAGCAAGTGAACTTCTCCACCCGTTTGTCTGCCGGCACGTCGGCCACATGAAGGAACGTCACTCTTGTGACTCAACGTCACAACTCGACAACTGTAGACTACTGCATGTTTCGATCCAAGGGAGATAATCAGGATTCAGGCACTTTCGAGGTTTCAACATTACTGCGCGGACCGGATCCCTTCAGTATTAAGTGTTGAACCATCTTACTATTTTCGAGAATGGTATCTTAAAAGAGATATCTCACACTAGCCCAGTAAACAGAACAGAATTAGCATTCGTTCCTAATTATAAAATCTTAAATATGTTTCGTAGCTCATGCTTAATTGTCAAAGAGATTGGTCCTCGCTTCCAGTACCCAATGATGACACGTGCAAAAAAATAAATAAAAAAATACTACAAAACAAATGCGAAGGATCCTCCGTACATGTACATTCACTTTCAGACTAACTTTGCTCATTTTTCTTGTGTTATAACAACAGACATAAGTACAGTTTCTAGAAATCTTGAAACTCCTGAAACTTAGATTATATCTTGGTGTTTTTCAGTGTCCCTTTTCCGATCTTTTTCGCTCAGATTAGAAATTCTGTAAACAAAATTACAAATCAATCGTTTGTTCTTAGTAACAATGAACGAAAAGATCCTCTTGTCATTAGCTTACAATTATCGGACAATGATGGGCGCCAAGATCCCTCAGGATCTCTCGTATCACAGGACGGCAGTATTTGTACATAATGCTAAATAATTACATGCAGTTTGACGAATATGGTTTCGTCCAATAAAATTACATCAAAAATACTAATAAACGTTTAACGGTGGTCAACATGAACCTGAAAGGATTTGTTCAATAAGATCACAGTGGTGATCGACGGTGGTATTGATGAACTTCAATGTTCTTGTCAACGAATATCTTAATCAAAAGTTAGGATACAAGTCACATGCATTTTGATAAAATGTGTCTAATCGGGGCGGGCTATTCAAGGATAACACCCTCCGTTCCCGCCCACATACGGGTGTCCTTGCACAAACTATCATGTTGCGCCCCCACTCGCGCGAACAAACAAGCTTGTATTATTTTCCGAATACATGTACTGGTATACACTTAAAAAGAAACAGAACACGCCCATTGATATTGTAATATTCGATATCTCTTCAAAAAAGCCCCGAAGGCGAACACTCCACTCATTGGGTGATTTCGAACATCGGCGGTAGGTCGGACATTGACAGGGCAGTCATCATTCACAGAATTTCCAAGACCTTCTCGAAATCACTTGATCGTCACGAAAATACTTTCAGTTACAGCGAGATTATTCTCTGCGAATAAATATGCATTAAAACATTAAACAATAAAATAGATTGGAAATGAACCATCGAATATTTTTATACAACTGAATTATTCCATCCAGAAATCTCTAGTTGCATACCTGCTCTGACAGCGCATTCTCCCTTCTTCTTCAATTTGGAAATGTATAAGCCGGCTTATTATTGTCCAATGCATGTACGCTATTAATTATTGAGGTATGGATTGAGAACATTTTGTAATATACTGGACTACTGTGAAACGGTGCAGCTGGATTAATACCAATGGAATGTTAGAACAATACATGTGAAAGCAGGAACACCCAACTGAGAGACCTCAGGATAAAATGTATTAGATGTCATAAAGAAGGAAGGCCAGCAGATAATGTATATACAGCTTTTACTAGGTAAATATACTGAATGCGTGTACTGAAGCTGGGAAACAAGGTATGGCATGTTAAAGAGTGTAACCATGATTATATTATCCAGGTATTTAATTGTAAACATTAGAGAGTATATAAGATGTAACATAGTCAACCCAGACAGGAGGTCCTGGGCTGCCACTAGGTTATTCTATCCCACGGGAAATTGAACTTGCTATCCAGCAATGAATGAAATCAAGTCATTGCTGATTATGTTTATTGCGACATCATTAACTCTCCAGAATGACCAACAAGATGGCTGTAATACCATCTGAGTTTTGCCTAAATTCCGCGTAAATTATGGAACCGCTTGTCTTCATAGATTTCGTTGGCCTTGTTCGAAATGTTTGAGTATTCCTGACTATAGCCTTTCTCATCGACAACACTTGATGTCGGTGATGATGAAATGTGTTTGATCTTCGGCCCAAAACGTTATTTGCACTACGCCTTTTGGATAATTACTTAAACTATTTGGTTAATTTGCTAAACACCGGAAATGAGCAACGGATAATAAAAGGTGGACTTATTACGGTTCTTACAACAGCGTTAACTGCCAAGATTAGCATATTACTTTCAGAATGACAAAGGATTTCGAATGCTCGTTCCATCGCGATAAAGAATTTGCTAGGTAGTATGCTGCTCTTGTCCATTACTACGGTTCTTAATCGAGCGTGATCTTTCAACAGCCGTTGTCTTTTGAATGTTTAGTCCCATCCAAGTCATGTGTTGGTCAGAAAATGAAACAATTAAATCAGCCAGCATGACAGACCAGAACATGTAGTGCGACGTCAAATTTACCTCAGCCGTCTTTTAAAAAACTGAGTGTATGACGGTATGATTGTGGTGTGTCGAGCCGCAATCAGATGCCATAAAAGCAAATTTAATTGAAGTTTAGTGCTATTAATAGTTTCATTTTGTAGCATTCTGTTGTCTGTTGAAATAGATTGCAGTGTGGAACGCCAACGGAGCATGCTGGACAAAGTCTTTGCTGCTTGAAATAAACATTCGACGATGTGTCTAAAAATCAACGGCTATCGTTGAAAGCCCACGCTCAACTAAGAACAGTAATATTACGAATTGTTTGTGTTACATGCAGTACCATGGACCAATAAATCGGTTTTCGTCTTTCTACACCAAAATTACCAGTTATATAAAAAATTTCCGTCGGTTACTAACCAATAAGTATAGCGACCTCAATAGATCATAGAAAATGACAAAATGGATAATCGTTACAGTTTTACAGCACATTATATACTGGCTTGCTGAAATCAATGTTCCATGGCCTAACTGTGAAATTGGTTTGTATTTAGTAAATTTATGGAATGAGTAAAATTTTTTAATATTACCTTTCCTCCCAATTGATAAAACATATTATATATGTCCTTGGTATATTTAATATGCAATGAGCCATTTGAAGGCAAGGATGAGCCGAGATGCAGCGCAAAAAACAGACATTGAATTTAATAGATTTTAGAAACGAAAGCAGTTAACGTTATCGGTGATCCTAGTCAACAAGCACTGATCGAACAGTTGTGCATTGCAATTTTCCACATGGCGAGGAAGCCTGACAAGGAAATGGATATCTATGATACAACGCTTTTCTGTCCGGATCGCTATATAACACCACACCAACTGTATATAACGATAAACACAGTCTGTCTCCACATTTCGTATAACATGCAGACTCACACGCCCACAAAGGGAAGCATTTAACCGCATGGTTGTTGTGTTTTATTACCCACAATATCGTGAAGCAAAGGCACTTTCCAAAGTTATCTATCAATACGACCGTTCCGCTATGTACATTTCACGAAGAAGTTCACACTGTGTAAAGCCCCGGTCATACTGTCAAGAATTGGGTAGGCGAATCACCGCGAACTGGAAAATCGTGGTCATTCTTGGCAATTCATACAGGCATCTTGCGGGGTTCGGCGCAGATCGTGACCGTTCTTGCCTATTCTCAGAGGGAGTATGAAAGTTTTGAAATGTACAAAACATTCGCCAGTCAAGCACGATTAAATGGTATACGTATGGCATTCTTGGCACAATCCTACTGCGTTCTCGCATGCATTCTCCTCCTATCGTGTATATTCGTGGGTAGTCGTAGTTGTCCTGTCGGTCACAAATCAGCAAGAATACCGTACGCATTGTACGATTGTTGGACGCATTCTACGCTTCTTGTACGATTATACTACGATACTGCATTCGTACTCACATCGTACTTCATTCGTACTCACATCGTACTCCATATGTACTTATTCGTAGCAGATTATCTAGCATTCGTAGTGGGTTCGCGGGCTGTCTTGTTAAATGCTTATGGCTGTCGTACAATGAACCTACAGCATGCGTAAGAGATTCGTAGGACAGTTTCAAAGAGGCCATTCTTGACAGTGTGACTGGCGCTTAACGAAAGTGCACGCAATCGCTAGGGTTCCCCTTTAATAATCACAGGCCATTTCTGACTGCCATGTTATGAACACGGAAACGAAAGTAACCTGTGTTTATGTAAAAACAAGTGCGGTTCACTTACCTGGGTGCATTCAGCGCTGGAACTTTCCTAGAATGAACTACGACGATCCAGGAGACAGACAATGTCTCGAAATCCCGGTGAAATTACCTCAAACGATCAGCTGAGACAGCGAAAGGATCGTGGTGAAGCTGGCTTGCTTCGTCGCTAAAAGGGGAAAACCCAGTTGACGATGTCAGTCAGGCTGAATGCGAGAGAATGGCAATGAACTTTGAGGTCGTCGTGTAAATTTACTAGAGAGTTGGTGGCTGAGATTTACGAGTTAAGTCCGTTCCGAATTATGGTTTGATCCTCCATAGCCACATTTTCCCAGCGAAGTCCAGATAGACTGATTGGAGAGTGTTGTACACTGACCTTGGGGAGCTTGGGTAACATTTTCTACCTCATACCCAGAAGAGCGGCACTTTCTCCCCGAACGTTTAGGGGGCGCTGGTATTTTCGACGACTGTTTCTACCTTTATACGCAGAAGAGCGGAGGGCCTATATAAGACTCGTTCCCGTTGAAACGAGGCAGTTGTACAGAAATTCTAAGGCGAGAAGACGTAAAAATAATGGGAGAAGAAATATTTCAAAAGGCCGCCGTCGAACTGGAGAAGAGCCGCGACCAGTTCGCCGAAATAATTGTACAGGCTGCCGCCCGGGAAAACCGCCGCAGGGTCGCCGAATTTAATAGCACAGCAGTCCGGGGCACGTGTACTTTAATCTCATCTCTACATGTTTTCGACTGTATTGCACAGGCGTGCGGGTCTAGACCTGGGAATTAAAGTATAGACGCTTAGCGTTGACAGTGTGGCCATACTATAACTTCATCTCTACTTGTTTTGACTGTATTGCACAGGCGTGCAGGTTTAGCTCTGGAGATTATAGTATTGATACAGCTGTAGCCGGTAGGGGACTGTAGTATTGGTCTCGGCTGATATTACTTCCCTGTAAAGAGGTTATACTGATTTAAACATAAATCGTACATCACATATTTACTTATATCCACAAGTCACAGGCTTAAGGCTAGGACTTGATATTCATACGTATTATCAATACTGGGTGACTACCGGCTTAAGGCTAGAGTCGATCCATTCACACACCCAGATACATACAGTCTCCCACAACCTTGTATGTAGGTTATATAATTCACTGGCAATGATATATTAATATTGTTCCCTACAGTAATGGAAAAAGACGGTTACTAGACCAGGTGCCTATCGATCCATCGATGTCCGTATCGCCAGATTCTGTGTGAACTGTGTAGCAGCGAACATCTAAGCTTGATGGCTCGTCCTTGGTGCCGGGCCGCGGAGTGAGTCGCCCTTGAGCGGGATCGCTGAAACCTGGGGTTTATTCCTACGAGGAGTGCCGTCTGCTGTCGAAGTTAGCCGTGCAGCCGTGCTTGTCCTGCGGTGTTTTACGGAGAGACGGGCCGGTGCCATAGAAGCCGTTGTACTGTGAGAGTACTGTCGTGCCCAGGCCGTCCGACTCTATTGAGAGTTACCAACGCTTAGGGGGGCCAGGTCGTGTAAGACGAGACACGACGAAGACGAGAAGTCCATACAGCCCGGGAGTAGATGAAGACCTGGGGAAGGAAGGTAGACGCCGCACTTAACCACGGGGAGGCCATGTCGTGCACCGAGAAACGACGTAGACGTGAAGTCCATCCAGCTGGAAGTGGACGAAGACCAGGGGAAGGAAGATAGACGTTGGACCCGAACCACGTATGCACCGGTCGTGACCAGACTGTGGTCGCGACCAGGCCTGCTCGCGAAGTAGATAAGACTTTCGCGAATTGGACTTCCATTTAAGGTAACTATAGAGTACAGGTAAACGTAATTTGTAGATCAGGGAATGTACGCTACTGCGATCTGAATCCTGTATACCTGTTCATCGAATTATATGATAGTATTGTATTAATTTGGTTTGGCTGTCATTACAGGTCTTCCTTTTCAACTCCCTCGATCCAGACAAGGTGACAGGTTGAATCGAACTCCCTCGTTGGCCAAGATTAGTGCACGAGTGCGTTCTCGATAGCCTGACAGTTTGTCCTTGGGCCAGCAGGCGATCCCGTTGGATCTAGTGAACCTTGCGCACTGTCTATCAAAAGATCAACAAGAACAAGATCTTTCCCCACGTTTCAACTGTAACGGACAATAGCAGAATAATACCGAACAAATTATTTAATGCGATGGAATGATCATTCGAAGTCCTCTGCTATTTTAAAAGTTACATGCTAATGCTGAAAGTTTACGCTGTTGTAAGGACCGTAATATCTAGCCACGTCGTCAGTGTTGTTTCACTTGTATTTGTAAGTAATGACCTCCGATACCGTCCCCTCACCCTTACTGTTATTCCCAGCCGGTGTTATTTTACAGATCGACAGGTCTGTGAATAATCAACACCGCTAGTTTCGATCCTTAGTATTTTTCGCTAGACTCTTCTAAGCGAAATTATCAAAATTGAGACCAGATTTCTCTGGCAATTATAATCCAATCACATTGAGAAAGATCAATATCTGTGAGGTATCATACTTCCTAGGCCGCACCTATTAAAAGCAGGAGCATTTTTGTGTGAAAAGCATCCATGTTTGGATCAAAATAATGTTATAGAACACAATTTTTATTATTATTATTCTTATTATTATTATTATTGAAGGCATATATCTATTTAATTTGTACACACTTGTATACTTGTAAGTTTGTATACATTTTTATACGTGATGTGTACACTCAATAATCAGGGCGATTAAGAGAATTAAATTAGTTAAGCACAAAAGATACATGGAGTGTTTCATTTCAGTTGGATTCATTAAAACACGATGAAATGGATATACGGATTAAACGCTTAATAACAGGAAAAGCACCGTTTCTAATTGCTTTCCCGATTTTCTTATTGTCTCAGAGACGTTTAAATGACCGAAACTCACGAGTACAATTCACGAACCTATAAAACCGGTGTGGAGGCTAAGAATGTCCGGTGGATAAGAGTGTCCAGCCCCTATCATCTAACCCAGCCAGGACACTTCCCACCACATGAAGGGTCCTTCCTAAGTTGCAATAGAAATGGATATGAAAAGGGACACTAATCACCAGGGAATTCTTATCCACAACACCGGGACCCTTCTAGATGACCAATAAATTTATATCCATCAATGAAACCGTAACCTCTTCATAGAGTTACAATCTGTAGGAAACCGGGACACGTCATCAGCCGAGAAATTTCTCGATCCGACATAAAGGCATCGGAAATGTGTCCCGATTAATTGGGATAAACACAAAAGAAAACATTTCGCAGCCAAACATATCCAATCGTTAAAATAGCTCAAATCCAGTACGTGATCTCATATATCTCACCAACAGATTTTGCGAATATAGCCATGAAGATCCATCAAAGATGGCAACCATCTAATATAGTTAGTTAAATTGGAGTAGTTAACGTACACTGTATCGAAAGACCTGCTCGTGAAATATGACGGTTCTTTCAACAGCGTTAACTTTCAACATTAGAATATACCTTTTAGAATGACAAAGGATTTCGAATGTTCATCCCATCACAATAAACAATCTGTTCGGCAGTATTCTGCTCTTGTCCGTTACAGTGGAATTCTCCGTGAAATGAACACAGCGGAACGGTCGCATTGATAGCTAACCTTGGAAAGTACCTTTGCTTCACGAGATTGTGGGTAGTAAAACACTACAACCATGCAATTAAATGATTCCCTTTTTGGGCGTGTGAGTCTGCATGTTACACGAAATGTGAAGACAGACCGTGCTTATCGTATGGAGACTACAGTTGGTGTGGTGTTATATAGCGATCCGGACAGAAAAGCGTTGTATTATAGATGCGATTTCCTTGTCCGGCTTCCTCGCCATGTGAAAAATTGCAATGAACAAATGTTCGATCAGCACTTGATGACTAGGATCACAGATAACGTTAACTGCTTTCGTGTCTAAAATCATTTAAATTCAATGTCTATGCGCTACATCTCGGCTCATCCTTGCCTTGAAAATGTGCAAAATAGAGGGGATTTCTTGTATATTGACCATGTAGTGAGGAGGATGGCTCATTCCATATTAAATATACCAAAGGCATATATAATATGTTTTATCAATTAAAGAGAGGTAATATTGAAAAGTTGTACTCATTCCATGAAATTTAGTAAATAAAGTTCAAGTTCATAGTATTGTTAGGGCATGGAACATTGGTTCCAAGAAGTCGGTATATAATGTGCTGTAAAACTGTAAAAGATTATCCTTTTTGCCATTTTCCATGATCTATTGAGGTCGCTATATCTTATTGGTTAGCAAATGACGCAAAATTATTATATAACTGGTGATTTTGGTGTGGAAAGACGAGCAACCGATTTAGTGGTCTACGGTACTGCATGTAACACAAAACATTCGCAGTAGTACTGTTCTTATTTAGGCGTGGGCTTTCAACGATAGTCGTTGACATCGTCGAATGTTCATTTCAAGACAGCAAAGACTTTGTCCAGAATGCTCCTTTCCCGTTCTTCGCAATGTATTTCAACAGACAACAGAATGATATAAAATGCAACAATTAATAGCACTAAACTTCGAGTAAATTTGTTTTTGTGTCATCTGATTGCGGCTCAACACACCACAATCATACCATCATACACTCAGTCTTTGAAAACGCAGCTGGGGTAAATTTGACGTCGCACTACATGCTCTGGTCTGTCGTGCTGGCTGATTTAAGTGTTTCATTTTCTGACCAACTCCATGGACGAACGCAGTGGAAATGAACATGACTTGGATGGACTAAGCATTCGACGACAAAAAACAACGGCTGCTGTTGAAAGACCACACTCGAGTAACATGATTAAGAGCCATAGTAATGGACAAGAGCAGCATACTGCATAACAAATTCTTTATTGCGATGGAACGAACATTCGAAATCCTCTGTCGAAATCCTCGGCACCTCTTCCCACTTCCCTTATATGCTAATGTTGAAAGTTAACGCTGTTGCAAGAACCGTGAGAAAAGAATCTCTGTGGGAAAGAAATGCACCTTGACATAAAAGAAAGTCGGATATACCTAAAGAAAAAGCACTCAACCTGTAACAGGTTGTGGACGAGGCCGTGCGGGCACACCAAGGCTTCATCACAACTAAAACAGCTCTCATGCGTCCTCCTTTTGTTGCTGATTTCAATCTGAGCGTTGACTCTCATATTCCAGGTTTTAGTGTTTTGTGACCGAATAAAAATAGTGCATTATTATTATTATTTTTTTGCTTTTTCTTCAGATGAGTATGACGTTTAAATACTTAGATATATTTCTACATATAGGGATTCTTTTTCCTCGCAAACTGTTGTTCATTTTAAGTTTGAAACTTTTCCTTTCCGAGCTTAGGGAGACATGTTCTAGCCCATTAATGGACCCGGTATTCTGTTGTCATTTAATGAACCAGAAGCTATTAGAGACCGATAAATATCAGCGTATTAACTGCTGATTTAGTATATACGCAGGAAAAACCATAAAATATTTGAATTCACAAATTCTGGAAAGGTATCCCACGTGATCCTAGCTTGTGCAGAATTGGCTACGAATTCGGTCTTCGTCAAGTAGGGCCCGTTCACATTCCCCATTGTACAGTCGTGGCCGAACCACCAGCCACTGTGCATGCTTACAGGACAGTCGTTTTCCAAGGAATGGTGATCATATGTGCTAAAAGGTCTCACATTGACATTATACTGTCCCGATGAGAGGGAATTGCCTAACGAGGGATTAGTAGCGTGACGAGACCATGTACCAACGTGTACAGTGTAGTTATTGAGTGCGCCGTCTATTCTAAATTGAGCATAGAAACATTGGCCCCATTTAACAGAACTTGACGGCTTTGACAGACCAAATACTTCCAGTTGGTAGTCTTTTTGTGAAGTCAGATAATAGATTTTCTCCAAACCCAGCCAATGTTCGCAGCTGACATTCCCAAATCCGTTGACGTAGTCTTTCCATGGTCTATAGAAATCCACTCGGTCACCACATGCAAGTTTTGGTCGGTTTTGTATGTAAGTGTATCCCAAGGCATAGTCACACAGCACTAGGAAGGCTTCTGGCGCAGTAGTAGGTTTGATCCATGTAACTTGGTTCCCGCTTCCCAAACCCCTAGCTTTAGCGTCCTGGCAATCTAAAATATAAAATGTTACTTCATCTTAATTCATGTCTACGCTTTAATTACGTTAAGTTTCTGTATCAAGACGATATCATTTTCCAACGGGGAATTAATTCATTAATGGGTTAGAATCATATTCCCATGATATACAGAAAACATGCCATGCCGCTACAAATGCCTCCATGCAAAACAATTTTATGAAAAATATGCCAAAAATATAATTGTAAACTTTAGTATTCTCCCTCTAACTTCGACGCAAATTACAAATGAGAAGTTTTGTCGAAAAACAATCGTTATTAGTCTATTCTCAGAGAACAACACCTTGTTATTTGCGAACAAATGTGTAGTTGATGTCTTTTATGATATCCCTTGTGTCCAGGAAATATCATTCAGTCGATTTTTTTTGGGGGGGGGGAATTTTGCTTGAATTTCGCATTAATAATAAATAAGTGAAATTTGCCAACACAATATATCTGTGGTAATTTGAGCTACATAGACAGGCTTACCTGCCGGCTGAAACCCCGAGAGAAGCAGTCTGTACGTCTTGGCAGTCCAAGGTCTGTTGTCTTCTCTGGCTTCTTTTCCAAGCCCGCGAGTTACTCTCATTGGCTAGAGGGCAATCAGCGCCCTCTACCAAGGGGAGATACCTCTATAATAAATCACTTCCCTGCATCAATCTGACACTATTCGTTAATAGTCTATTTATCTAAACTGACAAGACAGTGAGAAAAACTATTTTCACTACACCTTCTCCCTTTTCTTTTTTGGGGAAGGGCATACCAGCGACTGACAGAGTCTAAAACTCCAGCAAAGTATTCCCAATGATAAAAAACATACCATAAAAGTACGGAACTGTACCTAAAGCTTTCTCTACTTTGAACTGGGCTAAAAAGCGGACATAACCTAAGAACAATCTACATAAAATTAGTCCGACAATAAAATACCCAACCCCAGATCATAGAAGCTGATCTCTAACCCCAACCCTCAGGTCGATTTTTCAGCAGACCTCTAGTTTCCCCAAGGAGATCCAAAGGAGCTGGAGCGAACTGGCCCACTTTTGGTACCAGTCCGGCTCACCCTGGAATCTACCTTTCCCCCCCCCCCCCAACCTCCCCATCCCCTCATAAATTAAGGGCTCACTCAATTTATAATCTGTCAGCCCCTCTTAAATTGAGAGACTGGCTACACTATACAGCCTGTGAAGAAACAGACGGACTACTGAAATAATAGCCAGGCTCTCCTAACTTGAGGGACCAACTATATCAGACAGTCCGAGAATAAGTTTGACAAAATGCACCTGACATTTTATAATCTGTCAGCCCCTCTTAAATTGAGGGGCTGGCTACACTATACAGCCTGTCAAGAAACAGACTGGCTACTGAAATAATAGCCAGACTCTCCTAGATTGAGGGACTGACTATATCAGACAGTCTATCAAGTTTTGATTAACGACAATAGCGACAATAACATTTAGACTGTCAGCACTCGTTGAGGAGCTTGCTCAGTTTGAAAACCTATCAGTCCCTGATAAATTGAAAGACTGGCTACACTATACAGCCTGTCAAGAAACAGACTGACTAATGAAGTAATTGCCAGACCCCCGATCGAGAATAGTCTGACTTAGGCAATAACTCAATCAATAGTTGATTGACTGGCTAGCGAACATAGTCTGACTAAAACAGTAACTCCCTGTCAGTCCTCCATACATTGTTGGACTACTCATATAGCTCAAGGCTTCAGGAAACCAGTATCCTTTGTATTCGTCAACAGTGACACTCACATGAAGAATCAACGCATGTGAAACACCCGTGCACAAGGTGCCGCTCACCATGTGGATGAATCTGCAGGACCAGAAGGAATATCGGAATCCATTGAGCAGAAGTGCACTGCGTTGCTAATGTTACCGCATTGCCAATGATCAATTAGCCAGGGTCTGAATAAACATATCCAAAATGATCCCGGAATTGGATCAGACATAGTGCCTCACAGCGAGTACTCTACCAAACAAGGTCAAGGCTTGTCCAATGTCTGACTTTTATTTCAGACCCTGATACATTAAATTCAAACCGGGATGACAAACACCAGTACATATCTCACTGGGGCTTCGATAGAGAAGACACAAGCAGAGTTGTGGCCACCAACTCCCCTGACCCTGTGTCTCTAACATGGATTGCCCCGCCATTCTCTCCCCTTGTTAAATCATCCCCCACAATTTGCACTCTCCTCGGCAAAAACTCATGTAGCATCCAAGTTACTTACATTTAACACCATTTAACCATTGCCGAATGATGTGCCAACCGTGAGGGCTGAACCCACAGATAAAGTGTAACCCAACCCACCATTCCACAACCCCATCCACTCCACTTTCACTCAAGCCTTTCTTCTAACCCCCTAAAAAGTTGAACATAGCTCCACCACACCACCACGCAACACACACTGCACATTTTTCCAACACACATCACATGTTCTCCCAACACACCAATTGTTCTAAAATAGGTACACACACCACACTCTACTGAACACTCAATCTACCAAAAATAATAATCATTCTAAAATATAGGCCCACACATCACAAATCACCCAACACCACTATTCAACATCCACACATATCACATAACACACACAACATCAAACCAAAATGCCACATCACCTACATCAAAATAGAAAAACATCACCAACATCAAAATCAACTCAAAACAGTGTGCTAGATGGCACCACATGCCAATGCCCACTGTCAATCTGCATTGCCCCCTAACATTATCAATGCTAAAACAGAACTAAATGAAGGCACTGCCCAAACCGGTCAGCATGCATTAGCATTTCAGTGCAGGAACCCCCATGTTCCCAATGACCAGGGCCTTCTTCCTAAAGTCAACAACACAGTCGTAAGCAGAGAGGAAGTCCGAACCCAGTAACAAATCCTGAACCACCGGAGTTACAGTCATGTCTCCAAAGCAATTACACCCTGCAACAGAAAGGGGAACCTGTCGAACCAACATTCCCATACTGGCCGTACCTTGAACTGCGCCAGTTAGCTTAATGCGAGTGGATGACAGTCCTGTAAGCCCAAACTTCTCGAATAATTCCGGACTCATGACTGTAACCTGAGAAGCAGTATCCACTGTAGCTTTCACTGGAACTGACCCGACCCTGACCGGAACTACCATTGCCCCCTCCCGAGCCCCAGACACGGTAATGCCTCTAACGGCAGCAGTCGACCCGGCACCATCCGACGAGGCAGGTCCTCCTGTGGTAACCAACCCGTCAAGATTAGTGCGAACGGGGCAACTTCGACTTATGTGCCCTAATTGGCGACAAAGATGGCATCGTACTTGGGGACATCGGAAGCTCTTATGCCCATTTTCCCCACACGAGTAACAGGTAACTCTGTTAATAGGGGCTTCACTGGCTACCGGTAGCTCTGGAGAATTAACAAGTCTCAATGGAGACTCACCCCGACCCTCCCGTAAAAAATCCGCTCCCACAGACTCGATTTCCGTGGAAACTAGACGGACCCCTGCTACATTCAAAACTTGGTGATTATACAGTGAGGCGTTCACACATGTCAACGCCTCCTGAATAGTTTTGGGGTCTTTCTCCATAGCAAACAAAACTACAGCCTGTAATTCATGACAACCTTTGAAAAATTGCTCCACGGCTATCGATTCGACTAACTCACGTGGAGCCCCCTGATAACCCTTCACAGCTAAATGAACACACCTATAAGCAAAATCAGTCAAAGTTTCATCGGCCCCCCGCTCCTCCACCTGCAACCGATTTCGGATTGCTTGAGGAGGCTCGAGATCGCCATACCTTTTGTCTAAGGCTTCAAACAGCTCATCAAAAGAATTACAAACTGCTTTCGGTAAGAAAGAGTAATACTCGATGGCCTTGCTCTGCATGCACTCAGTCAAACGCTTTAGAGATTTTGCCTTGCTCCACTTCCGATCTTGAGCTTCTAATTCAAATTTAATCCTAAACGGCGACCAACCTTTGGCATCGCCGGAAAAAACTAATGTTTTCGGAAGTGGACGGCTGCTACTACGTGTAAAAGGTGATGCCGAGGGGCTACGGCCACGTGATGTTAAAGGGCTACGGCTACGCCAGCGTACTGTTGGAGGACCACGGAGAAGTCGACGCGATCTCAAACTCTCTTGATGTTGCCGGATAGGCTGCGAAACATTTGACCCTACTAACTTATCTCCCTTGTCCTCTTGACCATGCGCAATGCCAGAATGATCAATGGATGGAGAGGAATGGCTACCTTTGTGCGCCTCCCCAACCTTACTATGTGAAGGGACGACAGGGTCAGAGAAGGGCACAGAAGGGTGCTCCACCCTCTGATGATGCTCTGACCCCTCGCAAGCCTTCACCACCCCTGTATGCGTATAAAGTGCATGCTGGGCACCCTCCCCAGCATTGGATTCCCCACCCCTCAACCCCGGCGTTTGCACAACATTGACCACAGACAAATTTTCCTGCTCAACATTACATGTACCCATTGACAGCCTAACCGCACCACCACCAGTCTGCACTGAACTAGCATGAGCCCCCACCCCTCTAACCATTGGACTAGTCCCCTGGTCCTGCATCATTGTCATAATCATTCCCAGTTGTTCACTCAAGTTGGTTACCCTGCCCCTAATCTAGTCTCCATCCCTGTCAATTCCGTTCCCACCCAGTTCTCCAATTTACAAACCTTATCAACACATTGTGTCAATGCCCAGTGCAGCTTCTTCTGGTTAGATACTAGCTCACCGATTTTGGTAACACATTCACCCTCGTTAGATACCAGCTGACCGATCCTGTTAGCACATTCTCGCAAGCTCTGAGAGAGACTCTGAACAACTGATTCCCTTTCCCCCCTTAAATTTTGTATGTGATTTTCCATCTCAGTTCGCAATTCCCCTACATGTTTTTCAATTAATTCTGAAACATACCCCACTAATAAGAGAATTCTCCATCAATGAATTCTCCTGGGCTTGTTCGATATGTGCCGTCGATACGTCTACTGGTATCAGTTCTGTCATGGTGTGAATTGCGAGACTCCACAAAATGTAAATGAAAATATTAAAAAAAACTGCAATACTCACTTCCAAACTGGCTGCCATGAAATAAATTTACCTGCCTTACTTGATTTGCCAAAATACTATCAACCAGACTCGCATCCAATGGTACAAATCTAGCTACAATAAATTCCAACCAAGCTGCAGGAAAAATGAAATGCGCAGCTCAACCAACTTGACAGCAATGGCTGTACAAAAATTCTGTTTTCTGTATAAAACAGAAATCACACTCAGTGTTTCCACTCCAGGAACTCACTGAAACAAATGAAAAAATGAAGCACTTATGAGCTGAACGCACGCACGTTACCGCAGTCAATGCGTTCTAGTGTGTTTATTCAACTCAAACCCATCAGGAAAAATGAAAAAGAACAAGACCCTTCAAAACAAGTGCATCACGCGTTACCGCAGTCAACGCGTTGTTGCAACTGCCCAGTTAGTGCCTATATCACGTGTGTTGAATACCAAACAATCAAATGGGGTCAATCAATACCAAATGAGATGGGAGTTACCAGCAATCAAAGTCTATTTCCCCCAAAAAATCAAAATTCACCAAGTTGGTATTTCCAAATCACCAACTAAGTTATGGTTGCATATTTAATAAATGCTCTTCCAAAATCGAGGGCAGTGTTGTGCCAACACCAATTGTTTTTATTATTTTTGTTTTTCAACAAAATGCAAGAATGTGTGTTAATAAACACTAATCACTCAACCAAAATCAGATGGTGTCACTTAACACCACCAGACCACTATGTAATTGAGTGTAGCGCCGATATGTCAACACCCAAAAGAATTTTTTTAATTTTTTTGTTTTTTTTTTATTTTTCAAAGTAAACCCAAGAGTGTGTGTTTGAATAAACACTAAACTCTCAATAAAAATCACATGGTGTCACTTAACACCACTAGATCACAATCAAATTGAGCGCAGTGTTGATATGTCAACATTCAAATCTCAAGATACAATCAGAGTTTGTGTTCTAATAAACACCAAACAATCAACCACATTCAACAGATCAAAGTCTGGTTAAATATGGGACAAGTTTGTTAACACCCCACCACCAAAATATTGACTATTTAAACTGAAAATTTATTATTCGAAAAATCCTGAGTGTATTTCAGTAACACTGACCACTCACCCTTTTTACAGTGTAAGTCACCATCAAGGTTTACAGTGTATATTGACCACCACAGAATATGAGGTCAATTCAATTTGTACAGTGTAACTCACCAAATCAGAATGAACACCAGCAATTTATGTATTCACTATGTAAACTCACAGGTAGCATTCAGCTACATGTAACACCTCACAAAAAGCCACGAAGTTAGTAGCCAAGCTTTGAGGATAAATTTTTAAGTCCAAAATAAAATAGGTACCAATATATTAGCAAATCTATTGAAACATCAGTTTGAATGTTCTATGCCATGGCTAGCAAGAATTTCAATCAAATGAGAGAAAATCCCCCACATTAAACGTAAGCACCAGCTAACCCCTCGCGCAATAGCTACCAGGCAATAGCCAGGTGAACTTGACAATAAACTTCGGTGAATTCGAAAAATTACTAAATTGAAGACCATAGATGTCCCATTCAAATTCACAAAAACATATAACCGGAAAAGTCAATGTAGTTTGACCGATACTACAAAGTCAAACTATTGCTATACATTTTAAGTCGACCACACCAGTGAAAAATGGCCAACAGAAATTGACAGTGCTATAGACTCCCACGAACAACTCTCGATAAGACAATCGTGCAAAACTTCACCAGTGGCACAGCAAGAATGACCACAAATTGTCAAAAGCACGACTGATGAATCCACATCACAAGGTCATGCAGTACATGACCCTGTATCCCAAATCAGTCTGCCCACGTTCAGTCATAAAAACTTCATCCCATGCACAAAATCTAATCCAAAACCCCCAACATTACAAACCCACTCACTGAACACATAAAAAATACAATTATCATGAGATAGGACTATAAACAAAACACAAAAATACACATATGGACACCCAAACATTACCGGTACACATAATACCTGACAACACAAACATATAAACCATTCAAATATTGCACCTGTCAAACCTTTATCCTAACTTCTAACACAAATTTTCCCTACCAAATACTATCTCAGAAAAATAAATACATCAAAATTAACCAAAGCACACAAGACTCCAAGTAAATCTAAGGTGCAATATTGAAGGCAACCAGCCGGCAAGTTTGCCCGCTATATTGGCCGTCTAACCAACCTAAACGATTACAATCCTATTCCTTTTTATTCCCGAATGTTACCCTTCATGTTACTGTCGTTGTTGTTGTTGTTCCTCCAAATGAACAACAACGTGTAAGTAAACTCGCAAAATTTTCAAAAATAAAAGTGAAGCCAGTTTTCGCTCTAGTTGTCTTTGCCACAAGAGAGATCATTGCAGTATCTACGTCGTAAACTGTCACTTCCTAGCTGGACAGTAATATTCCAGTGGGACCAGCATCTGATGTATACATATTTCACCTAGCAGCATTTACTGGATCCTATGTAAAATGTGACGATTTAAACCAACGCTACAAATCGTTATTGCAGAAACTGATAAAACAAGGCTATACCACCATGTGCATCCACTCAAAGTTTCTCAAATGTGATGATACATATCGCATGCTGATAACAGGATACGAGCGTGGCGTGCAAGCTACATCATTCCCTGGATAACGACTTTACAACACAACAAAACTCATATGGAGTAAGAATCAGTGAAACGGAATTTATACTTTCGGAACATCATGATGTCTTGTCGGCGGCATTTAATCGTTTTGACCGTTTCTCTCTTGCAGGACACCAATATTTTTTTTGTGTGAAATTGGTGCTTATGCTGTTATATGAACTAGTTATTGGTTATGGACGCTGAAATTCTTCAATTGACCACAACTGAATAACGAATAATGGACTAGTCGCTTGTATTTTATATCAGAATATACGAACCGATAACAACGTTCTGGCACTTGTCACCGTACAGCCCCCTCACGCATACACATTCGCCGTCGATACACGTTTTCTGAAACAAATAGTATGAGGTCTCAAAACACGAGATCAAGGTAGAATTTTTAGCCAGACAAAACTCATTAACCCTACCTGGCCGGGGGGGGCGGAAAGTGCCCCCCTAGTGAACTTTTCTCTGCTGCTCCGAAACGACAAAACCGAGGAGGCTGAAACTTGGTGACTTTTAAGCTTATTTTATTGGGGTCATTTTGAGCCTATTTTCAATAACTCCCGGGCAGTGGATCATGGGTAAATTCAAAATGGCGGCCATGTGATATCCGCGAAAGTCGTGTTTTTCAATCTTTTCGCTCCATTTCTTCACATTCTCCTTGCCTAAAAGGCCTTAAAAGTATTTTATTTATGCAAAACTAATTATTTTCTATTTTATTAGATTTTTTTCGAGAGAAAAATCTGAAAAATGAAAATTTCGAAAAATCGACCCCAAAAAGGCCGAAAAATGGCTTCCGAGAAGATTACGTCACTGTGGCGGCCATCTTGGATTTTTTTGCATCTTCCGGTAGAGATTGAACCCAAGATACTGTGTGGTAATTTACAGCTCTCTAGCCTTAGTGGTAGAGAAAATATATAGGGCGGGGCACTTTCCGCCCCCCCCCCCAGGCTGCAATACACCCAAAATCACCCAGGCCAGATAGGGCTAAGGTAAACGTGAAAATAATATCAAAACTATTTGAATAATAGGAAGCAGACACAATGAAATGAAACCAAAGATTAGGTTTTTGTCAAGTAATATGATGATTATGTGTTTTCCTTTTATTGCTTAATTTATATTCAATGCGGACGGGTAGTCACACCTAGCACGCCAGCTCAATAATTTAGTTTACCTACCTTCTTGGTATGACAGCGACATTCAGCCGCTTTATATGATCCCGGAAGAGAGGATACACCGCCGATCGAACATGATATCTCAGAATCTACAGAACAGTGTAGAAAACGCCAACTGTCCTTGTCAAGACTAGATAGGGCGCATTGGACCAGACTCGCATTGGACATATGGTCGAACGATTCAAGGGATATTGGAGAATAAAAGCATTTGTCGATGGAATATCTTTTGAAGATGGCACTTTTGACAGAACTTCCAGAAACTGTTTGGAGAACTGAGTATAGCAACAATGAAGTAAACATGCTTTGCCCTCTACTTGGTGAAACTTTCACGCAATGCATTATGATCGGATTTCGCTCGGGAGATTACTCATCCGGTCCGTAACTCTGTGGTCTGCAAGATACAATCGAGGTTATTTATTAATCAGTGTCTCGGAGCAAAAGACGAGTTTCTCAATTCCTGGATATTGCGATCACGCTAATTATCGCGTTGTCTCGTCTAATCGATGGCGAGGCGTAGGGTGTATTGTCCGGTTGGGCTTCTCGGTATCACATATATATATTACATTACAATGGCTGTCGATTTCAGCATAACGAAGCCTTCTTTGGGAGAATTATGGAGTTTAACCCGTCTAAATTTGACAAAGATTTATTGTGAGAATGAGAGGTGTCGAGGAATAAGAAAATACTGGCAGCTATATTTTTCGATCTCAGTCAATGGCAATTGACGGGCATGACAATAACCACTTTAGCTTTATTTTACAAAGGAAATCAATTACAAAATACGGCATTTATGGCTGGCCATCTCTATGGCAATTCGATATTTATACCACTATACAAATTTGTATAGGATGCCTATGAAATAATTGGTATAACGCAATTAAATCGCTAAAAACGGACGAAACTCACTTGTATATGATGTCGGTAACTAATATGAAACATATATCTACAGATATACAATGAATAGTTCAAGGAATAGTTTGTACCATGGTATAAAATCGACAAACTGGTCATAGCCAGCATTAATAGATTGCTTGTAAATAATATGCAGGATGGAAGAAAAATTCGCTGTACGTAATGTGGTGAGAATAAGTTTTCTCACTGTCTTGTCAGTTGACTATTAACGAACATTAGTGTCACAGTGATGCAAAGGAGACAAGTGCTTTATTATAGGGTTGTCTCCCCTCTCTCCTATTGGTAGAGGACGCTGATTGCCCAACAACCAATGGGAATAGCTGGCGGGCTGGGTAAAGAAGCCAGAGAAGATACGGACTTCGGCAGACAGGACGTAAGAGACTGCTTCTCTCGGGGTTTTAACCGGTAGGTAAGCCTGCCCACTATACTGGCTGAACCTCTGTATGTGTAATTACTACAATTGGTGATCAGAAGTATCAAGCGTAGATGTGTGGTTATTTTTAGGCAAATTTAGGCTGAATGGCGAACTGAGGTGCAGTGCGAGTCCGGCGGCCATTTTACATTTTGAGAAAATGTGCGTGTGAAAGTCTGAGTCCTGACAAATTTGTTGACTTTTATTCACGATTGGGTCGATATAAGCTGGAAGTGTGTTACTTTATAAAAGAAGTTTTGTGAAAATTTGACCTTCCAGCGAAGTTCTGGAATAAATTTTTCTCGTCGGCATGATCACGTTTGTTGGAGAGTTCAATGGCAGATTTTCCAAATGAAATTGATTTGACTTTCATTGGTTGTGAACTAATGCAATATATGGTGTGGTTTGACAATAATTGTTTCGTGAATTGAGCCGAGAACTGTCCGTCTTGTATTGTGACGAAAATTGGACCCTTTATAGTCTTCTCTTTAGCCAGATCGGTTTCATTTGTCATATTTATCTTTGTACAATTTATCGCGAGTGAAGCGGGGTTATTTTGAACTACCCCAGTTTACAATTTGGTTTAAGTTCACGTTCCTTTTGAAAAATTTGCGAGTAACTTGAAGGGAAACATTCGGGAATAGAGAATAGGATTGTAATTGTTTAGGTTTGTCAGACGGCCGGTATAGCGGGCAAACTTCCAAACTTCCCAGCTGGTTGCTTTCAATATTGCACATTAGATTTAGCTAGAGTTTTGTGTGGTTTGGTTAATTTTGATGTATTTATTTTTCTGAGATATTATTTGGTAGGGAAAATTTGGGTTAGACGTTAAGATAAAGGTTTTGACCGGTGCAATATTTGAATGGTTTATGTTTGTGTTGTCATGTATTATGTGTACCGGTACTGCTTGTGTGTCCATGTGTGCATTTCTGTTTTTTGTTCATAGTCCTGTCCCATTATAATTATATTTTTCATGTGTTCAGTGGGTGGGTTGGTGATGTCGGGGTTTCTGGAGAAGATTTTGTGCAAGGGATGAAGATTTAGAACGCGGTCTGATTAGTCACTTGCTTTCGGTCAGGTGATTAAGTTCGCGGTACAGGGTCATGTATAACGGCATGACCTTGTGATGTGGATTCATCAGTCATAATGTTGACAAATTCTGGTTCAGATGCAAGAATGGTATTTTTGATTTTGGTGACATGAATTTGTCTTTCTTGCTCTGTTTCCTAGTTGGACTTGTTCGGGAGAGTCTACATTCATCTTACACTGTCAATTACTGTTGGTTATTTTTCACTGGTGTGGTCGACTTATAATTTAGCAATAGTTTGACTTTGCATTATCGGTCAAACTACATTGGCTTTACTGGTGGTCAGTTTTTCTAAATTTGATTGAGGCATTTACTGAAAATCTATGGCCTGAAGGTTAGAGTTCAATTAATAATTTTTGGACTTCGCCCAATTTCATGGTCAAGTTCACCTGGCTATTGCCTTGTAGCTATTGCGCGAGGGATTAGCTGGTGTTTACGGTGAATGTGGGGGTTTTCTCTCATTTGACTGAAATATTTGCTAGCCGTGACATAGAACATTCAAATTTGTGTTTCAATAAATTTGCTAATATACCGGTACCTAGTCTATTTTGGACTTGGCCAAAATTTACCCTCAAGCTTGGCTACTAACTTCGTGGATTTTGCGTGAGGTGTTACATGTAGCTGAATGCTACCTGTGAGTAAATTCTGTTAAACAAAATTAAATAAATAAAAAAATTGCTTCTTATCTGCTAACCTGGGTTTCTTTTAGTGCTCTATTAGCTGTAAATTGAAATAACAGGGAAGTTGAAACAACGCGTGATGCACTTGTTTTGAAGGGTCTTGTTCTTTTTCATTTTCCCTAATGGGTTTGTGTTAAATAAGCATACTAGAACGCGTTGACTGCGGTAACGCGTGTGCATTTGGTTCATATGTGTTTCATTCTTTCAATTGTTTCAGTGAGTTTCGGGAGTGGAAACTCACTGAGTGCGAGGATTTGACACTACTATTTATTTCTGTTTCATGTAGAAAACAGAATTTATTGTACACAGCCATTGCTGTCAAGTTGGTCGACCGGTAAATTTTCAGCTACATTTCTCCTGTAATTTGGTTGGAATTTATTGTAGCTACATTTGTACCATTGGAGGCGAGTCTGATTGATAGTATTTTGACAAATAAAGTAAGGCAGGTCGATTTATTTCATAGCAGTCATTTTAGAAGTGAGTATTGCGGTTTATTGAATATTTTCATTTGCATTTTTGTGGAGTCTCGCAATTCACACCATGACAGAACTGGTACCAGTAGACATATCGACGGCACATATTGAAGTCCATGAGAATTCCTTGATGGAGAATTCTCTTACTAGTGGGGTAGATGTTCCCAGTTGTCCCGAGTATGTTTCAGAATTAATTGGAAAACATGTAGGGGAATTGCGAACTGACATGGAAAATCACATACAAAATTTGAGGGGGGGGGAGGGAATCTGTTGTTCAGAGTCTCTCGCGGAGCTTGAGAGAATGTGTTAACAGGATCGGTCAGCTGGTGTCTAACGAGGGTGAATGTGTTACCAAAATCGGCGAGCTGGTATCTAACCAGAAGAAGCTCTCTGGGATGTTGACACAATGTGTTGATAAGGTTTGTAAGTTGGAGAACTGGGTGGGAGCGGAATTGACAGAGCTGAATATTCAGTTGGGAACAATTCGGGAACAACTTGGACTGATAATGACCATGATGCAAAGCCAGGGAACTAGTTCAATGGTTAGACGGTTGGGAGCTGATGCTAGTTCTGTGCAGACCGGTGCTGTTTGGCAGTCAACGGGTAACGTTGAACAGGGAAATTTGTCTGTGGTCAATGTTGTGCAAACGCCGGGGTTGGGGGGTGGTAAATACAATGCTGGAGAGGGTACCAAGCATGCACATTATACGGATGCAGGGGTGGTTAAAGCTTGTGAGGGGTCAGAGCATCATCAGAGGGTGGAACACCCTTCTGTGCCCATACTTCACCCTTTCGTCCCTACACATAGTAAGGTTGGGGAAGAGCACACGGGTTGCCATTCGTCTCCATTCATTGCCCGTGGTCAGGAGGACAAGGGAGATAATTTAATTGGGTCAAATGTTTCGCGGCCTATCCGTCCACATAAATCGAGTTTGAGATCGCGTCGACTTCTCCGTGGTCCTCCACCAGTACGCTGGCGTAGCCGTAGCCCTTTAACATCACATCACGTGGTCGTAGCCCCTCTGCGTCACCTTTTACACGTGGTAGCAGACGTCCACTTCCGAAAACATTAGTTTTTTTCCGGCGATGCCAAAGGTTGGTATCCGTTTAAAATCAAATTTGTATTAAGTTCATGATCGGAAGTGGAGTAAGGCAAAATCTCTAAAGCGTTTGACTGAGTGCATACCTGGCAAGGCCATGGAGTATTACTCTTTCTCAACGAAAGCAATTCTTTTGATGAGCTGTTTGATGCTTTAGACAAACGGTATGGCGATTTCGAGCCTCGTCAAGCAATCCGACATCGGTTCCAGGTGGAGGAGCGAGGGGCCGATGACAATTTGGCTGATTTTGCTTATAGGTGTGTTCATTTAGCAATGAAAGGGTATCCGGGGGCTCCACGTGAGTTAGTCGAATCGATAGCCGCGAAGCAATTGTTCAAATGTTGTCATGAACCACAGGCTGTAGTTTTGTTTGCTATAAAGAAAGACCCCGAAACTATTCAGGAGGCGTTGACATGTGTGAACGCCTCACTGTATAATCACCAAGCTTTGAATGTAGCAGCGGTCCGTCTAGTTTTCACGGAACTTAAGTCTGTGAGAGGGAATATTTGACGGGAGGGTCCGGGTGAGTCTCCATTGAGACTTGTTACTTCTCCCAAGCTACCGGTAGCCCGTGAAGTCCCTATTAACAGAGTTACCTGTTACTCGTGTGGGCAAAATGGACATAAGAGCTTCCGATGTCCCCAAGTACAGTGCCATCTTTGTCGCCAATTAGGACATATAAGTCGAAGTTGCCCCATTCGCACTAATCTTGACGGGTTGATTACCACGGGAGGACCTGCCTCGTCGGATGGTGCCGGGTTGACTGTTGCCGTTAAAGGCGTTACTGTGTCTGGAGCTCGAGAGGGGGCAATGGTGGTTCCGGTCAGGGTCGGGTCAGTTCCAGTGAGTGCTATAGTCGATACTGCTGCTCAGGTTACAGTCATGAGTCCGGACTTATTTGAAAAGTTAGGGCTTACAGGGCTGTCCATTGAGGTCGCCATATTCTTCATTGGTTATTAAACGACGGAATATTATTACATAAATGGTGATTTTTGTGTGGAAAGACGAACAACCGATTTATTGGTCGACGGTACTGCATGTAACACAAGAAATTCGCAATATTACTGTTCCTAGCTGAGCGTGGGCTTTCAACGATAGCCGTTAACTTTTAAACACATCGTCGAATGTTCATTTCAAGACAGGAAAGATTTTCCACACTGCAAAGTATTTCAACAGACAACAGAATGACAACAATTAACAGCACTAAACTTCGAGTAAATTTACTTTTGTGCCATTTGGTTGCGGCTCGACAACCCACAATCACACCATCATGCACTCAGTCTTTGAAAAGGCAGCTGAGGTAAATTTTACGTCGCACTACATGCTCTACATGCTGATCGATTTAAGTGTTTCATTTACTGATTAACCCCATGAATGAATGCGGCGGAGATGAACATGACTTGGATGGGACTAAACATTCGACAACAAAAGGCAACAGTTTCTGCTGAAATTACAAGCGTCTAGTCCGTCATTCATAATTCAGTCGTTGTCCATTAGAGAATATCCGCGTCCATAATCCAAAGACCTATTCCATTTTCCATATAACAGTATTAGCACCTAATTCAAAAAGACAATCATAGTATACATAAACATAGGCTTGTTTCCTGCAAGAGAGAAGCGGTCAACAGTTTTCAATGATGCCGGTAAGACATCATGATGTTCCAAAAATAACAAATCCGTATCGCTGATCAGTATTCTTAATCCATAATATTCGTTGTAAAGTCGTCATCTAAGAATGATGTATCTAAGTCACGCTTTGATTGTGACTGTTCATATGAGTACCATAAGTTTCTTGAAGTACATGGGTTCATACGGCCCGTAGCCCCGGGTTAAGCGGAATTAGACACAAGTTACGAAACGTAGCGCCATAGATCTTGCACGCTACGTTCGTATTTTGCTATCAGCATGCGATATGTATCGCCAAATTTGACTACGCTCGATTTAGAACCGTAGAACAAGAGCAGAATGCCACCTAAAAATTCTTTATCGCGATGGAACGAATATTCGAAATCCCTTGCCATTCTTAAAGTAATTTGCTAATGTTGAAATTTAACGCTGTTGTAAGAATCGTAATAAAACACCATACAAAGTTTCATTGCTGCTTCCAGAGGTTGTACGACTAAACTTCTATCAACTATCCATGTGGCTACATGAAAACTAAAAAAAGGTTTTACGAAAGAACTAGATGGCGAAGGTCATATACCCTATTGAAATGTGTCTACTGGGGGAATTCCATTTCTCATCGGGGTCTCATTGAACTCCGTAGTTTATTAATAATATCAGTGTTCAATAAAACTGGTCGCCGGTTTGGTTTATGTCAGAAGCCATAAGTCATTCTTCAGTTCTACTGCACGTATAGGATATCATTCTTGGGATGGTTTGTTTATAGAGTTGCTTGAATTTCTAATTAACAATATATATTTGAAATTCGGCAACACAATATACCAACACCGTAAACAGATAACCATTCATAAGCCCGTTCCTTCTCAGTCACCAAACGCTATATAACAGATCTTCTAGCAATGAATAATCCCTATATCTGTGAGAAGCAGAAAAGGCTTTTTACCCTACTTCACTGGAATTGAAGAAAACTACCGATTGCCCATATGGAACATGACATCTGGACCTATAACTTTACAAGAATGATAAGAGCTTTCTCTCACATCGAAATTACGACAGGAGAGACGATTACAATTCTGATTCTGTGCAAACGGTGAAAAGTTTAAACAAATCTAAACACTATTATTGCAGAAACTTTACAAACAGATCTGTCTCTACGTTCCGATATGAATTACTTCATAAAATTATTAGAGCCTAGATGACTAGAGTAACAACGGACTATACTGACGATGGTCATTCTGGATACATATATTCAAAATATCAGGCCAACCACATCATTAATACTGAAGATGATACTCTTAGAAACATGAGTAGTGTGACTAACGTCACAGGACCTAAGAAGTAGGATGAGGAAGATGACTTGGGGGTCCAAGTGTAATGTTATAACTCACCCAAGTATGTCAAATTTTCATCAAAATTAGGTCAGCTCAGAACTTGCTGGTAACAGTCCCCTAATTCACGTTCATGCCAAAAATCAAGGTTCTAATGTCAACGGTTTTCCTTATTTTGCCGACGAAAGGATTCGGATGGACTGACTGACTGACTGACTCATTACCGGACAATTTACAAATGAGAGCCTACTTCGTAGGAATAAGTTACTATCATCAAAGTTCATTCACTAGAAATACTACGAATAGGTAGTAAGTCTTGCCCCGTCCAGGCAAAAGTAACATTGATGGGAAGGGATCTGTAACTGACACACTGTTCTATAGACTCGTTATAGAACAATTGTTCTGATGATGGTTGTAATGATTGATTGTATCTGGGAATCTTTGCATCCTTTGTCCTATACAAATTCGACGCAATGGACAAACGAGCAGTTTTGTGGGGGAGAACGGTCGCTATGAATCTATTCTGACAAAGCAAAATATTGCCATTGATGAACAGATATATCTGTGTATAATAATATGCATACCGAGAACAACGTTCGCCGTATAGTACGCTCATGAATGCACATTCACCGTCGATACATATTTTCTATAGCAAGAAAATAGAAGTTCTTCGTTTTGAGATCGAATTTTCGAGCGAGACACACTCGTAAAATCGAAGATGAAAATAAATTTCAAAACGTTCAAATGAAAGCCTTCAAATGGTTATATAAAATGTATTAAAAATACAAGAAAATGAATCTTAAGGAGGTTTGTTACCTTTCACAGACAAAAAGGTTGCTGGTAAACTCCCCTAAAGAACAGTATTTAATCACATAACTGCGTTGTTATTAGTGGCATATGGTCATGACATAATTAATTTCAAAGAAGCCTATTGGATAACACATGTAGTGTAAGAAAATAAATTACTACGCATGGTCGTGACATCAATGAACTATTTTTCCCATCGAGAAAATTTTAGTACGAAATACTATGTTTATAAGTGCAACGATAACATGGCTAGCTGCAAGACGATCATTTTTGTCCAGATACATGCATCAGTCTGCAAACTATAAATGTCAATAGCCATACAAGCAGTAATGATTTGCTGAACTGTTTGAACTTCATATTTTGCATAGTACTCACGCTATCTGTCACTGTTATTTGGCGAATCGAGCCAGCCAGCCACTTCGGGTACCGTAAGCTTGTCAGATCTCGAAAGTAAACGTTTGTTTATTCTTTTATAATGTCTGCGTGGAGTTTTCCCGATGTTTGGTATTCCTTGCAATAGGTCTGGATGCTTAGAGACTTCAAAGCGGGTTAAGTATTCAAAATCACCTTGTCAGGCTACCATTTCGTCATCTCCATGAGACCTCGCGCCCATGATGAAATACAGCGCATGACATGACCCAAAATAAATAATGTATGATAAATAAACAGTTAATTTACAAGGCACAATTATTGTCTTAAAATGTCTGCGATATTTTGAAATGCTGTGGACACTGGCCAACCTTACAAGGGAAGTGCTCAAATTCGCTTGCGTTTTGTAACTATATCGGAATAACGTATACAACAACTTTTAAAGCTGTGGTGCTGCTCCTGAGCCAGGGATATTTTTTCTCTGGGATGGAAACAATGAAAATAAATTTTGAGACAGATTAGATGATAAAATCTTTCTAATAATTGCGGTATAATATGCTTGAAAATAGTAATTCTACAACACTTGTGTCAATAACATCGAGCTAACCGTACAATTATTAGACGTTTTAGTACGGTTATGGGAAATCAACACGCGTCAAGTGCAGGTGCTCATTGGGAGATTCCATTTCACAAGTCGGATGAGGAAAGGGACGTCTGCTTTCATACAAGTAATAATCGAATAAAACAAACAAATAGATTTCAAGATGAAATTTCTTTCTCATGTTTAACTGTTGTTCCCAACGTGAAATTGATTAACAAAGCGACACAAATAGACATATATCAGTGGAAGGATTTTTTTTTCAAGAAAGGGGAGAAAGGTTGTCAAAGTTTAAAATATGTTTTCCACTTTTCATTATAATCTTTGTTGATAATCAATTTGGGTAGTGCAATAGAATAGAAATAATGTTTTCATAGGCGTGCTCAATGTTTACTTGACGTACGGTTAGTGTGGGAAAGTTTATAAATTTTCGACGCGGGCTTCGCCCTTGCCCTAAAATACACACGCGTTTTCCCCACAATATGACACCGATATATAGTGGAACATTCGTGTACCAGTGAGTGTTACAGCAATGTAACAATTTATGTTGGACCATCATGGTACCATTTCATGTTGCCGACGATGTAACATTATATATTGGTACATCATTGGCGACGGCTGTCGGTCCAAAATGTATACGGTTTAGATTGTTCCAATGTCGGTCCTACATTGGCTCTCGTTTGTTTGAGGGTAATAATAGCCATCCTCGCTATATTGTACCATCATTGTGCCATTTTAAAATGGACAAATATTGTAACATTAAAAATTTAGGAAAATAAAAAGAACTCTTTGTTAATCGGAGGTAAAGAAGGTCGTCAGTTGGAGTTACGTGCGCGTCCGCTTTCAAATTGGGATTTTTGGGGGGATGGAGTGAATTACGAGTTACGGCCCTTGAATCACGCTGTCTAGCTGACAGAAAAAACACTCACCACATCTTCAGCTCAGTCAAACCGATTTATTTCATATTTTGGAAGTCCGATGTCGGTTCTGGGTATGCTGATTCAAAGACTTGAGCCATGCGCTCGAGATATCAAGCTCAACAATCCAAAAGAGAGAACATCCCGATCTACAAAGGCATTGAAACTCGGGAACAGAAAACGAACGCAATCGGCACAACAACAACATCAAGAACTTGCCTGTGCCGATTTTCCGAATATTCCACCCGCTATGACATTGACAGGCAGGACCAGGTAAATAATTCCATCACTCAAAAATTTATAGCAGGGGGTCGGTTTAAGCGCAAGCGAACACCCAAATTAATAAAAGAAAGGCTGTCACCCATTGTATAATTTGTACCCCCTCCCCTCCCCCGCCCATGCACACACAACTCGTCCTAACGTCGAGCTTAGCAGCTTACCACACGTAAGCACGTCATTCACACGTTTTCAGGGCAAGTCTGATGCTTGTAGGACATCACCCCCCCCCCCCTATTATTCCCTCCCTCTCCATATTCCTTCCTGGACATATTCCTCTCTGGACATACCCCCCCCCCCCTCCACCCCTTACTGTTTTCAGATATTAAAAAGATATATTTTATGTAATTTTGTTTCCTGAAAAAGTTCCCCAAAAATGACCAAAGTCGATTGGTCGAAAGCCCCGGCGGTCGTCAAGATTGATATGAAAACCTTATACGGTCTGGACCCACTGAACCAATCGATGCGAGACTTGGCATACATGTTCAATGACCAATGCGAAGGCACAAAGCTTTTTATCAACTGTTTATCAGGGTGAGAGATTTGTAGTTTGATAACAAGGATAATTATCAGTAATCAGTATACCGGTAACCATGGTAACCCAGCTGACAAATCACAATAATATTAATAAATGTCAGTAAGTTTTTGCTTCTAGAATTATCTGAGAATGAAACTGGAAAACACCATGAGAAATAGAAAATTGCCCAAGAACAAGAAAATATCCCTTGCCCCTTAATGTAGGTCCATCTATAGTCCAATCTTGAATGTAGATCGACTGGGACTACATATGGGCCCGTCTAATGGTGAAGGGGGTGGCGGGGGATTTAGAATATCTGACCACCCACCTGACACCCGAAAGAACCTACAGTTGGCATGGATAATTCCCCTTTGAATCCTATAACTAGATATAGATTAAGTACACCCAACCCTCTTCCTAAAAGAAGTTAGCTGAACCATGCCTATAGTAATGACATGGATGTGGGGAGATCTTCTTGGTTGGTGACTTCACTGCAGGACAAAACCATGCTGATGATCATGCTATTTTACTAATCATATAAAAAGTTTACACTTTGATACATATAGGTAGGATAGATTCGCACCAGCGTCACTTCCGGTGCATCGATGCACGACTCCCGGCGTACATTTGTGATTCGTTATCTTCCGCTCCAGCCTATATCTACAGCATAGGGCAGATTTTTAGCTATTGATGGTGTAAATATTGTAAATATGCATCAAATATCTATTCCAAGAAATGTATTATGACCATTATGATTTAATACATTGATGATACCTTTTGCAACTGCAAGTCAAAAATAGTCCATTCATGTACCACTGATTAAAAATGAAGCCATAAGAATAGAGGACTAATGTGAACCACAAATTTATGCGGGAGTCGCGCATCAGTGTACCTGTTGGCGTGAATCCTTTGTCCAAGCAGGCCTACAGAGGCTAATAATTATAGGTTTCAGTACTGGTATATGTATTAAGTTCATGAAAGGGGAGCAGGGACTTTTATATCTTTAGCCAAATGTAGAATGTGGATTTATGTTCCTAGATTGCCATATATATTTCCTGTATTCAAATTTTATGGAATTTAGTTACATATCAGTTCAGTTATATCATACCATTTCAGGCCTCAATTTAAGGAGTGCTGATGGTAACCTCTCAACATGTTACCATGAATTCTACACTGGTAACCTGTGGGAACCTATTGCATAATTATTAACCTAATCTGAAAATAGGTTACCACTATTTTTCATACGGCAACCTCCAGGCAAACTGAAAACAGGTTACCACCTTAAATTGAGGCCTGCCATATATTTCCTGTATTCAAATTTTATGGAATTTAGTTACATATCAGTTCAGTTATATCATACCATTTATATCTGAAATTTAGTGCTTGAACATTGTTGATCAGCAATAGTCATGATAGTATGAAATGATTGCTATTTTGATTGAAAAGGCATTTAATTCAATCATTCTATTACTGGAAATTTCTTGCTTGAACAGTGTTGAGCAATATTATGAGATGATTGCTATTCTGACTGAAAAAGAGAGATTTTTCTTTATTTTAAAATCTGGTACTATTTCAAAGGAAAGGAATACATGTACTTATTACCAGTTTCCCAATTTATCTAAAATATTTCTGTTTACTTTCAGAATTGAATTGTACTTCTATGCTGACCAAATGGAGAATATGCATGGGCACTGCACTACTGAGATGTGTGATGCATCTAAAGAGGATGAGTTAACAAATATGTTAACATGGTATAAGGCATGATAAATAATATTCCCCAAAAAAAACACAGTGTAAAACTCATATGGTAACATCGTCTGCATTCTCGCTCCACCAGAGATATGCTACCACTATGCCTCTGGTGGATAATGAAAGCCAGTGTAGTATGTGTTGGTCATCAGAGTTAGTTGTGTATTATAAACAGCCACATATGCTTGTCAGCAAGAGGCGCTAAAATTGAGACTAATGACGAGTGTGTCAGAACATTACTTTGAATTCGATCTATTTCAAATTTGTTGTTTATTTATTGTGTAAACATAACCCATTTCAATCAGCAAATGTCTACATGTACATTTTGAAGAGACCTGATAGATTAATATGGATTTGGAGATTTTTATGTGTGCAACAGAAGAAAATAGCAAACAATATATATATAGTGATATCATGCCCTTCTGGTGTGAGCCATCAAATTAGAAGAAAAGCAAACAACTGAACTTCTCGTATAATCTCCTAGCGTATATTAGGCAAGATAGACATCTATCCCGAGAATGGAGAATCCAAATCAGGGGTTACCTCCCCTGTATGCCCATACAGTAGACCGGTTATGCCAGCATTCGTTTCGCTGCCTGTTCATTCTCCAGGTCAGGGGTGTTTATTGGGACACGATACATTCTGAAATGTGTAGAATGAGTCTATATCCAGACAGAATTTTGAATCAACGATGCTGGTCATGACCTGTCTTCTGTGTGGATATACAGGGGAGGCAACCAGTCTATATCCAAATACATAAGCATAATGTCACAAATATCACGAATGAATTCCTGTAATGACTGTCATGACCTGTCACCCAGGATAATGCAATCTGGTCAGAAGCATAATGTTGGAAATATTCTGACAGATGATCCACAGTCACTGAGAACAAGAAATAAAATAAGGCATGTCTGGACAATGTCACAAGCAAATTTGTAGTTATGCCATGAACTGGCAATATGTAGATCTGATTACACCTTCACCAGAGTAGGGCCATTGGTATATAAGATCTGTGTTTGATGTAACCATCCTACCAAAAATATTTAGCAATTTTTGGGTAGCCTCATTTTTTTTATTATTTGAAATATAAAGGATTCCAGTAGTGATCTGTTCAAAATTTTCAAAAATTAATGTTATGACTTTTTGAGTTATAAATAAGTAGATACCAATAAATCTACATATGCATAACCTACATGTATAACCAATTTCAAATCTTGTTTTATAAATGTTTTGTCAAATTCACATTTGATAATGATAAATTATAAAATAAAATAAAAATGCCTTCCAACCTACCTACTCACCAATATCCATGAAACCTGGTGACATTTTATCCTTCCTTCTATCCCATGATGCATTATGTATCCATGCCAACTGAATTACAGTTTCCACCTGTGTAGTCCAAAGATGGTGGATTTATACTTCTGATTCCCACAATGCAGTGCAGTGATGACATCAGGTTCAATGTCTATTATTGAACCTTAGTTACAACTATTATTATGGATGGCCTAAAGTTAATCCGCCATGGCAATTGTCCAGTAGGCCTACTTACTACATGTTTATATTTGCAGGAAAGTAATAATTTGTGAATATATTATTTGGATCTCACATAAAATTGAGTAGTAAACAGTCTCGACCAGGACTGAAATTCTGAACATTTCATGCCTTGAACCTAGAAAGAGATACTGTTGCCTTAAACATGATAACATAAATATCATTGTCTTGCAGGTTCAGTGCATTCTCAGGTTGAAGACACTTGTGAGCTTCATAGTGAGTAGAACTTGTACATGGACTGCAAAAATAAATGAAATTTAAATTTATCGTTCTCAAAACTGCTGAACTAAGAAGATTTATCTTGCTGTTCCCTCATATTTTCTGTGCAAGAAGAAACCAGGAAACCTTTCCTGAAAATCCATCAGCAATCTCAGTCAGGGGAGAATAGCAAGAATCTATTTTCATGGTGGATTTCATCATTGAGACAAGTGTAATCTATCATCTCAATGTAGTTTAAATCTGTATTAGACCATCAGTTTGTCAAAAAAGTTATTCTTTAAGACTGATGAGATCTTTAACTCTACCAGTCTATGATCATTTAATCTTTCAGAATATATGAGGTTGATGACCAGGAGATGAAAGCGTGACCATGCAGGCTGTATGGTGCTTGAGTAACACTAAAATAATCTTCTCACTCGTGTTTCTATGTAAAAAAAAAAGTAAATAAATCTGAATGCTAAATGTTACTTTTCTCTGTACATGTTTTGCAGTCATTGTAAGTCGACCTCAGTGAGTTCTCTTCATATTTGAGTCTGTACCGCCTACAATGCCCATGTAAGTAACAGCCTCTTCATTTCACTGCACTGCAACGGTCTAGTGGTTAGCGCATCCTCCTCACAAGTGGAAGGTCCTATGATCAATATCTGGTCGAGTCATATCTAACACTTAAAAACTGGAACTTGTTGCTTCCTTCATTGATGCTCAGCATTAGGAGGATAGATCAATGTGACTGAGTGAAGTATCATCAGTAAAGACAGCACTATAACAAGAGACAAAATTGGCTTCAATATGCGCCAGCAAAACAAACACAATAATTTGGTAATGAAACAATTAGCTTTCCCAAAATAGAGCACTGGCTTGTTTAGGAATACAGCAACTGTTGAACTTTTGACCTCAGAATCAACAGGAGCTCGGAATATCCGAAAGACAGAATGCATATTCTAGAACCGGAGAGATCACTTCTCAAAATGAATATGTTTGCTATGACGGTATACATGAAGTTTGGTCACATTCCACAGCCCTGAATTGAAATATACTGCTGATAAACATTCTCATTTTCCTGATCTTCAAGCCGAGTGATTACTTGACTGTTGACCTTTTGACCTGTCACAGTGCCCAGACAATGCAGATCATATCTACTGCTTCATCTGTTTGTTTCAGATTTGCCTATGACCTGTCACAGTACTCAGCCAATACAGATCATATCTACTGTTTCATCTCTTTGGAGAATGTTTCATCTGTTAGTTTCAGATTTCTTTTTGACCTGTCACAGATCCAAGATATTGCAGATCATATCTAATGTTACATCTCTTTGATTTCAGATTTCCCTAGGACCTGTCACAGGACCCAGACTATGCAGATGATATCTACTGTTTCATCTCTTTGGTTTCAGATTTC
>JAVTVY010012897.1:0-57790 GCA_036873755.1 Hanleya hanleyi
CCAGGATTCAGAAGATAATATCTTAGTCATGGACATGGACATCACCGAAGAGCGTACAGCTACCAAACGTACGCACCAAGAGTCCGGTCTACCTGCCGAACCCGGTGCACCACCCAAACGGCCCCGACTAACACCTTTAGAAATACCTCAGCAAGTGCTTCAGCCAGTGCCCCAGCAAGTGCCTGAGCAAGCGAAAGAAGAGGTGCTACTTCCTACGTCTGTGCAGGAGATCAATGACATTATCCAGCAGGCTTACCAGGCGGCCCACACGAACACTTGGGAGCTCTCTCCCTATTTAACTGTGAGTGTCAAAGAAGAGGAAGTGCATTTTAACGCACCGGCCTGGGACGACAAACCACCTAAGCATATCGCCTTGACGTTGGACACCTGGATAAGAGTGCAGGCCATTGATTACGCCGTCGATGCGGTCATTGACCACCAGGGGAGTGACGAAGCGAAATTTTATGTGGGTGACGACATCTTTGTCACCTGTTCTACATTCAACAACATGCTCCTCGTGCATATTCGGAAATGGAAAATGAGGTCAGATACGCAAAAGCGTATTCCTTGTTCTCAGGGCGTCACCCTGAAAATACCTGCGTGGCGGAAGCTGCAGAGTCTCACAGCTGAAATTCATGAAGTCCTGTCTGAACAGGTGTCTCAGTATATTTATAAGAAGTACATCGACACATTCCTGGATGATCTCAGACCCCGCATTCGACACTTGCGTATCCAGCAATGTGCAGGCTGTGTGAACAAGAACGGGCTCTTCAACACGCATACGTGTGTGGACAATAGTATACCATCAGACGCGCTCATCACTGAGGCACTACAGGACGTGAACGAGGTGCAAATTGCCCAGGCATTGGAAGCTGGCTGTCCACCCAGAATTCCACGTGAACAGATTGCCACCTTCATCTACGTGCACCAGGGGCGGAAAGACGATGACGAGTTCAAACAAGTCTTGTTGCATAAATATTGAACATTTCACACAAGTCTTGTTGCAATGAACATTCAGACATTACCGTATTCCTACATTCTATGTTCATTCTATGTTCATTCTACGTTCATTTAAGCGCCTTGATAGCGTATAATTGTATTAAAAAAATTCAATACCAAGAGTACTGTGGTGAAGACGTTCATTCTACTGTGTTAATAAAAATAGTAGAAATTCAAAATGTGTGTTAGTGTTCATTCTTTGCAAAGATAATTGTATTAAAAAAAATTCAACACTAAGAGTCTACTGTGGTGAAGACCTTAGGTTTTCATATTGGTGATGGGAGCTGGTGTTTTTTGTGCTTTGAGTTAGAAAGTCTCACCCCTTTCGGGAGTAAATAGGTGGCCCTGAAAAGGGCCTTTGGAAAGTGTCATCACACTGTTGGGCGGAAATTTTTTTTCACGCCTGACAGCCACGTCCTACACACAGGGCATCGTATCTTCAAATGAAGCTCCTCTGTCTCGGCGCACTGGCACGTCCCCCCTATACATGTTAGGGATACCAAGCATACGGAACATAGGCATAGGTGACCGCAGGGGAAGAAGGCGTACATGGTCTCTTCGATGTTACACACGGCACAGGTGGATTTATTCTCTTCCTTAGTCAGTTGTACACGTAGTTTACACTTGTCCTCTTCTAATTGATCAATCTGTTCGTTCAGGCGGACGATCTCTGCTAGAGGTGGTGGTGGTGGTGTTGTCATTCCTGTTGTGGTAGCCGGCGTTGGGGTAGCCGTCGTTGTGGTAGCCGCTGTAGTTGCTGGGGGTCTACTATTTAACCACTCCACCTCGGGGAGATCTTCATCGTCTGTTGCTTGATCCTCATCTTCTTCCATAGCGTCCCTTATCTCTTGCTCTTGTTGTGCACCTCGCCGTCTCAACGTATCAGCAATATGATGTTCATGCACCCGCTGTAAGCTGGTAATTATTGTAACATGTTGGTCGTTGTCTTCTCCACTTGTGTGAATCACTTCCCTATGTTCTCTAGGATCTTGTGTGTTCATCGTGTTGAATAGCGTCCGTCTGGTAGTCATGATGCAGTTCTGAATGAATGGATAGCAGACGAGATACTGCGCGCTATTTATAGTCTAACCGTAGAGCGCCCGGAAACATCCGAAGGTGAGCGCCATTGTTGCGCGGACGTCAGCGTAATCTTTCCATTGAAAGATTGTGTTTGCTCAGGCCCGCTGAAATTTTGTGTTTCTTTTCCATCTTTAAACCGGTGTCATTTTGCAATAAATGCGAGTTGACGTGTAAAACTTATTTCAACTTGAACTTGGGGAACTTATCGTGTAGCGTTGAAAAGTTCAGAAGGCTAGCGGTAGGCTAACCCACTATTTTTAATGATTTTGTCGATTTTAGACCCGTAAGGTTATGGGTGTGGTGGTGTGGAAAATTTTGAAATAAATCGGTTTACCTGCGTAAAAATACGTGAGGTGTGTTCCTCACAGCCTTATAATGTCACCCTGAAAATTGGAGCAGGGTTATCGAAAGAAAAAGTAGGAATTTTTATCCTATCACGCTGGCTACGGTAACACAGCCATTGACACGCATAGCTGTACTCACATTTGCCTCCAGACTGTATAATGCTGTGTTACCGTAGCCAGCGTGATAGGATAAAAATTCCTACTTTTCTTTCGATAAACCTGCTCCAATTTTCAGGGTGACATTATAAGGCTGTGAGGAACACACCTCAAGTGTTTTTACGGAGGTAAACCGATTTATTTCAAATTTACCGGGTTTTCCACACCACCACTGCCATAACCCTACGGGTCTAAAATCGATAAAATCATTAAAAATAGTGGGTTAGCCTGCCGCTAGCCTTCTGAATTTTTCAACGCTACACGATAAGTTCCCCAAGTTCAAGTTGAAATAAGTTTTACACGTCAACTCGCATTTATTGCAAAATGACACCGGTTTAAAGATGGAAAAGAAACACAAAATTTCAGCGGGCCTGAGCAAACACAATCTTTCAATGGCGAGATTTCGCTCACGTCCGCGCGCTCATGCGCGCGCTCTACGGTTAGACTATAAAAAGCGCGCAGTGTCTATCCATTCATTCACAACTACATCATGATGGCTGAACACATGGATATTGATGGAGCGATTGACAACCTATTACAAGAGCTAATCATAGATAATGAACAAGAACACCAACCGGTAGAGGGCGGCGAGACTTTCATCGATATGGAACACGACGAAGATTGGCTTGACAACATAATACAAGATCTATTCATAGATAATGAACAAGAACACCAACCGGTAGAGGGCGATTTCATCGATATTGAACACGCCGAAGGAGGAGAAGAGGCAGCGGATGTCACCGCCAATAGTACTCTCCAATACGAACGGTTTGAACGAGTGCTACAAGATGTCTTCAAACAACATCAAGAACAAGCCCAAGACCAAGAAGCAACCCGTGAATTCATGGATGGCGTGCACAATAGTCCCAGTCCCTACCAACAGATTGCTCAACTCCTACAAGATGAGTTGGAAGAAGACCAAGAAACAGAAAGGGGAAAAAAAGAACAAGAACAGATGGCTATTTTACAGCCGCCATTACAAGATGAGTTGGCAGAAGACCAAGAAACAGAAAGAGAAAAAAAGAACAAGAACAAGAAGAGATGGCTATTTTACAGCAGCAAGAGATGGAGTACTACTCTACCGCAATAAGAAGAAGACTGGCGCCAGACACAATATGGAAAGCGCCACAGTATTTACGCTGTGTCGAATGCTGTAGTCGCTTCGCCAAATACGCTATATTTCCATGTGGACACCAAGCCTTGTGTCTTTGCTGTATTCACAGATATGCACGAAGACCAGAGCCTACGTCCACTGACAACCCCATAGCGTGTCAACTCATCGCGCTGGAATGTCCCGTGTGTGCCCACAGGCGAGACGCCCTGTTCCGAACGATGTAACCCCTTACATCTTCCTAACGGCCCTTTTCAGGGCCGCCCCAATCTTTCGAAAGAGGAAGCTTCTAATTAAAAGCACAAAAAACCCCACCAACTCCTGCACATGCACACACCTAGGTAACAATAGGTAAATAACACTTAGTAAATGGAAACTTCCTACTAACAGCGCCCAGGTATTAGTATGAATGTACGGTAATAATAGACCGAATAGTGCCGGAAAAAGCCGAGTGTAAAAATTTTTTTTTCGTTGTGGGAGATCGGTAATGAGAGAGGTGAGGAGATTGAGCACTACCGAGGTGGCCCGGAAAAAGCCGAGTGTAAAAAATTGTTTTTGTTGTGAGGTGTGGGAGATGGGTAGAGGGGATTTTGCATGGGTTGGCCCTGAACACTGCAAAAGGGTCCCCCTTGGAAGGTTTAGGGGTTGGCCCTGAACACTGAAAAAGGGGTCTACTGTGTTTGGAAGGCTAGGGGTTGGCCCTGAAAAGGACCGTTGAGGGCAGGAATTTTGTTTGGGGGTTGGAGATTGGTAATCATAGAATATAGAGGAGAGGAGATTCACCATGTAGGACCTGATTTGAATTGAATGTGCCAAGTTAGAAGTTCCCCTTTCGTAAGATTGGGGTGGCCCTGAAAAGGGCCGTTAAGGTCAATTTGTTTACCCTGTTTTATTCAGGGGGAGTTTGCCTGTCTACTCCAAACTGGCGGAAAAGTACCGGCCAGGGTGTAATATGTATCGGCCAGGCTGTTGTTGTTGTTGTTGTTGTTGTTGTTGTTGTTGGGGGCCAGGCTCTCGCTCCGCATCGTCATCAGAGGAGGAATCTGCCGGTAGATCGTCCAGAAAGCGCGCTAGCGCAATTCTTGGCAATTCGTCAATGTCAACGAACTCTTGTTCAGCGGCCTGTTGTTGTTGTTGTTGGGCATCCAACAGATCTCACAGGCAGTCCAACCAGTCTCGTCCCAGCAAATCGGCCGGCGCCCTAGTCACCAGATGATGGAGGTCGGCCCAGGCTAGCGGTGATATGTTGGTGTTCTCCCGCGTCCATCTGTGAATTTCCTGCAACCAATACTTTCTCACGGCCCTCGATAAATCTTCTTTCTTTCGCCGCACCTTTCGTCGTTGACATCTTGGCAACACGGCTCATGATATGATTTTGATGTATACGTGTTTACCGGTCGAGAAAAAAGGGTTTGAATGAAGCTTCTCCCCACGCGGCCCCTGGTTTTATACTGAAACTAGAGTAGATTTTCATTGGCTGTTTAAACGGGGGCGATCCTCGTTCATTGGTTCTGTCTCCGGCCTCGCCATTGGTTGATATACACGTCGCTGATTGGCCCAATAACACGAGCAGCATACCTCCCTGGGTTAATTTTCAATCCTCGCTTTTGCACAAAATTGATATCGCAAATTCCCATGTTAAATCCGTTCGTATCTCTATAACATTAGGGTTGAACTACGCGTCGCTGATTGGCCCAATTTAGGCGCGAGTGATGCCTGCTGGGTCACGTCAGAATCCTCTCATTTTGCACAAAATTGGTATAGCAAATTCCCCAGGTTAAGTCAATGCGTATCTCTATAACATTAGGGTTGATAGTCGCGTCGCTGATTGGTCCAATTTTAGGCGCGAGTGATGCATCCTGGGTCAACTCACAATCCTCTCATTTTGCACAAAATTGGGTATGGCAAATTCCCAGGTTAAATCCATTCGTATCTCTATAACATTACACCCCGAATGATCACGGACTTTCACGATGGCGCGAGTGATGCATCCTGGGTCAACTCACAATCCTCTCATTTTGCACAAAATTGCTATAGCAAATTCCCAGGTTAAATCCATTCGTATCTCTATAACATTACACCCCGAATGATCACGGACTTTCACGAAGGTGGGGGAAAATAAAAAACTATAACGTATACGGGTACGGACAGAGAGAGGCACGAAAAAAAACTATAACGTGTACGGCTACGGACTAGGGGTTTAATAGACACTACCGAGTGATCACGGACTTTCACGAAGGGTGATGGAAAAATAAAAAACCAGAACGTGTCCCATTCGATATATACAGGCCTCCCTAGTCCGTGTCATTCACCACCATGGGAGCGCACGGAGCAGATGGGGAGCTTGCCTTGTTCCAACTCACCACCCACGTCACCCTGATCGTCTATGACCATCAACTGCAGCTCATCGAAGAACAACCCCGAGAGGTGAAGCTATGTTTAACCCTAGCAGGATGGACTCTATTGACACGGTTGTTACAGGGAAAAGAGCCCGAAGTCGATTTCATGCACGTGGGAGTAGGTGTCTACCTACGAAGTGGTAGAGATGATTCTTTTTTTCCCCGGTTAGAAGAGCGTGGTGGTCCTCCTATCATACTCCGTCCGGCATTATGGCAGGCGCTGAAAGCTATTATCACCGACGTCCACGACTTACTGCACCCCGACGCGAACTCTGTGGCTACCCGCACTCTTACACCTGGCTGCACCCTATTGTTGTACCCCAAACGAGTGGAGCTCATCGATGACGACAGTAGGTGTTGGTGTACGTCTGAACCCAAAGCGCGTGTCTCTTTGTCACCGGAAGGCTGGACTACCTTGAAACGGGTGTTGTTGGGTGACCTGGACGGTGATAGCATTCACCTGTGTGACGACGTCTACATTTTCCGCGGTCCCTTTTTTGCTCGACTCCTCTGTCTGAAGCGAGGTGGTTTTACTCTGGACCCTGATCTATGGACAGCCTTGGAAAAAGTAGTCCCCATTGTCGATGAAGTACTATATCTATAGGGTGCACACAGGCTAGAGTGTCAGTGTCTACTCATGAAGCGAACACACAACAGCGCAAGGAAGACGCAGAGGGGGACCCAGATGAGGGGCACCCGAAAGGGAATCCGAAAAGCTGGGCGGCAGGAATCCACATGGCGTACCACTGTGAACAAGGTGTTAACAGATTTGTATTACAACCCTACCAGTCCAGCCGCTTATAGCGCTGTGGGAGCGCTCGCTCGAGCTGCACATTCCCAAGGCATCAGTCGAACTGAAGTTCGAGAATGGTTAAAAACCCAAGACACTTATAGCTTACATCGAGCAGCCCGCCGACATTTTCGCCGTAACCGAGTCATCGTAGGAGGCGTAGACGCACAATGGCAGGCCGATTTGGTCGATATGAGTCGATTTGCACCCCACAATGATGGACATCGGTACATGTTGACCTGTATCGATATTTTATCCAAGTACGCATGGGTACTGCCCATCCGGACCAAAACAGGAGAGAATCTGGTACGCGCGTTCCAGCAGATTTTCAAGACGGGACGCAAACCCCTCTATTTGCAAACGGATGAAGGCACAGAATTTCTCAACCGCCACTTTCAAGCCTTTCTTAAGAAACAGAATGTGTTTTTCTTCCATACGTACAACGAGACCAAAGCCTCTGTGGTGGAACGATTCAATCGCACCTTCAAAGGACGAATGTACAAGTATTTTACCGCCAAAAACACCCGACGGTACATCGATGTGCTACCTCGACTGGTCCAAGGGTACAATCGAGCCTATCATCGCAGTATCCAGCGAGCTCCCCTCGATGTGACAGAACGCAACGAACATCAAGTGCGCCGTACGCTGTACTCGATAGACCCCAGTCCACTCACGTCACCCCGTTACAAACGCGGAGATGTGGTACGGATCAGTAAAGTCAAAGGGCAATTTGAGAAAAGTTACTTGCCCAACTGGAGTGACGAGCACTTTGTCATCGTTCGCCATAAGCCTCGACATCCACACGTCTATCAACTGGAAGATCTACAAGGAGAAACACTGCAAGGCACGTTTTACGAGGCGGAATTACAACCGGTGGTGAAAACACGGAAAGACTACTACACGGTGAAAAAGATTTTGAAAACGGAACGTCGACGTGGCATCCCCTATCATTTCGTCAAATGGCAAGGTTGGCCCAGTTCGTTTAATTCTTGGGTCTCAGCCCGTGACATGAAACGGCTATAAATTCTACTTCACATCGCTGTTGTCGTACGGCGAAGATGCCAAAAAAACACACTTGCAAGCCTCGCTGTACTACAGGGATACACCCGGAGCCATGGATAGCATCACCATTGCCAATAATGGGTTCGCCATGCGCAGGCAGTTTACAACCACTAGCAAGTCCGTCGATATGATGGGACGACTGCACGCCGATCTGTTGCTGCAAGACCGCTACATGATGAACGGTGAATCCATCAAGATCAAGTTGATCCGTTCCACACCCACGTTCGCCTTGATGGCCGATGGAGCTGCTGGTCCCCAATACAACATCGTCATTGAAGATGCAGCCCTGTTTGTCCGTACGGTGGATTTGCAACAGGGTGTGTTGCTGAGTCACATGGAAGCCTTATCGAAAAAACCAGCCCTGTACCCCATCCGACGCGTACAGACCAAGGTGTTCTCTGTGCCAGCAGGTACGATGATGGCCAATCGTGAAAATTTATTTCTAGGGGATCTCCCTAAACGTCTTACCCTGGCGTGTGTGACCAACACCGCTTTCAATGGACAGTGGAGTGAGAATCCGTTCCACTTTCAACATTTCAACCTCAACTTGTTGGCACTGCACGTGGCCGGCCATCAAATTCCAGCCCGTCCATTACAACCCGATTTTGGTAACCAACACTATGTGCGGAGCTACCTGAACCTGTTTACAGCCACAGGACAAAACAACCAGGACGAAGGAAATACCATCAGTCGACGAGACTTTAGCCGTGGGTACACTTTGTTCGCCTTCGACCTCACCCCCACCTTGGAACACGATCATCAACTGGCCTTGCTCAAGAAAGGAAACTTACGGTTGGAACTGCGTTTCTCGGTCGCTCTAGCCCACACCATTAACGTGATTTGCTACGCCGAGTTTGATAACGTCATCAGCGTGGATCAGCAAAGAAACGTCCTGTGTGACTACGCCAGCTAGAGTCATGGATACAGAGCAGCTGATGGCCATACTCCAGCGAGATCCTCGGGTACCCTTTCGAGGTGTGTTTCCACGCAATGTGTTTCCCACCCACCCCACCACCCCAGCAGCCTACATCCTGAATACAGACCCTGGTACTCGACCCGGTGAACATTGGGTGGCTGTGTACGTGGACACCCTGGGCCAAGGCGAATACTTTGATTCCTACGGACTTGCACCCCTGCATTCTGATTTGGTGAAGTTCATGGACGTATCTACTACAGTGTGGCGTTGGAATACTAAAAGATTACAAGGACCCTTGAGTAGTGTCTGCGGACAGTACTGTGTGTTTTATCTCACTCACCGGAGTAGAGGACATTCTATGCAAACGATCCTACAAATGTTTGATGATTATTCTCAAGCCGAAGACCGTGATGTACTCGTCTATGACTGGACTGCCTCTCGTTTTAATGTGCATGCCCCATTTCTCTGGTTAACTTAATTGATTCAATGCACTGCGCAGTACTATTGTTTTTTATTATGACGTTGTTGTTCTGACGTTCATTGATGTTCAATAAAAAAAGATTCATGAAAACACAAATGATGGTTTTGACTTTTTATTTTTTTTATTTAAGTGAACAAGAAGGAATACAGGTGGTATGTAAAACTGTCAGGAGTAGGATTCGAACCTACGTTTTGCATTTCGCAGACCAGCACTGTTAACTGGCGCCTTAGACCACTCGGCCATCCTGACTTTACAGTTTTTAACTCGTGTATCAAAAGTCATAGTTCGAAATTTTCACAAGTCCAGGTAAGTGGTACTGATGCCATCGGGAAGGACTTTCCGTTTCGGGTAAAAGAAAGTAAAGGCGTCTCGTTGCTGGATGTACGTCCGCATCTGGTGGTCCACCACGCGAAATCCTCTGTTAGTCCCACTCGCACTGGCCTGGCTTTGCAGCACGTTCAGGTACAAGGCTTTGTCGATGTTGGGATCGCGCCGGTTCACCCCTTTGCAGCTAAACTTATTTTCGTCTCCACCGTAACAGTAATACGTCTTCGAGGAGAGAGCAATCATGGCATCCCCACTCCACTCCAGCTTGAAGAGGCCCGGCGTACGCTTATCGTACTGGTAATGGTCACGTCGAGGTAGCCACTGGTCCCGTTCCACCTCCTACTGTGCACGTAACTCGGGTTTGACCAGGGACTCCCAATCCGCATTAGACACGGCCATGTAGGCCGAGTCCGTATCCATCTCCATGAGTTGCCAGTCTGATGGATTAAAATACGCACCCATGAAATCATACAGAAACTGGAGCATCCTCAGCTTGGCCACCTGGTATACCATACATCCAATCTGGAGGGGCAGGTTGTAACGGATAGTCCTTTTAGCTAAAATGATTTCATACGTGTCGTCATCGATGACCTCCACGGAGCGAAACAGAGGAGAATTCACTTTTTTGCGGGCTTGTGGGGTAGTACAGATGTTCACGTTCACGTGCTTATCCTGGTTCGTGACCGTTTTGCCATAATAGCCATTGCCCGTCAATTTCCACGATTCACCGATGATGGCCTTACTGGGGTCTTGATCACCTTGACGACGGGCAGACGTCACGATGTCGGCATTCTCCGCAAAACAGGCGTTGGGTACGTACTGTATCACTTGGTATACGCGTGTGACTTCCAGACCGTGGGTCATGTACCACTGTAGTAGCGGAGTGCCCAGCAAGATTTTCTCTGCCCACATACTGCCAATCAACATCCGTCGAGGTCGAGGCAAACACTCGTGTTGCTCAGCATAGGCCCCCATGGTGTCTCCAATATCATCCCGACCCACCAGCGTGTTCTTAAAGATGGGAGGGCACTGGGCGAAGAGGGGCTTGAGAGTGTCGGGAACATGCAGATCACATTCGACAAAGCCGTAGAGGTCCCCGGAACGAATGGCGTCGAACATCTGTGGCAGACTCAGGAGTCGCCGACGACTGAGCGGGTACTCGCGCTCTTTTAGGAAACGACGTAAATGTGGGAGGGCCTGGCACATGGTGTGAAATTCACACTCCCACATTTCGATGAGATGGTATCCTCTCTCTTTCACGTAATCGCCGTTCTCCTGCACTTCTTCACGTAATTCTTCCGGTGTTTTTCCACGTCGTTCGTTGAAGCGTCCAGCGCTGAAATGGCATCCGTCGCCGTGCCAATAGCAGCCGTAAAATTGGAATACGGTGGGTGTTCTACTCACCAGGGCAAACCCATCGACGGGGAGTCGACGATCTCCTATGCGCTTCTCTGTGGCGTTGGTCTGATGGCGTATATAAATTCCCCGTCGATAGGCTTCCCAATCCAACCACTGGTCAGCCAGATGCTTGTAGGGAGTGCGTTGCGGTGTGAAATGCTGGCCTTCTGCCAACCAGCGTGTATAATGCCCACTGGGCATAGGTTGGGCCAGAGACCACAGGTACAAGGCATTGGCATCGAATCCGATGATCTTAGCACAGGGTTTCCCACCGGGGAGAGTAGTGACGTCCTTCTCGTGATAACGGTGAAAAATAAGACTAGGTCCGCCGACGATGTTCTGCTTTAGACAATCATGCATGTCCGCATCTTTTTGCTGTATCAGCGAGAAGTAGGTAGGACACTCTTGAAAAAGATGGCGAAGCGCCAGACCCGGTAAACTCAAGCACTCCTTGAAGATGTCGACGTGCATCTCACGACGAAAGAGTTGAACCATTTTCTCGGCCGCTTCCAGGAAAGGAACCACATCTAAGTTATTATACCATATCAGGAAATCTCGCAAGGTCTGCATGTGTTGATCGTTCCATACCTGCTGTAGTTCCCGGTACGTGTCTTCCGGACATTCCACTTGCTTCAAATCGTCAAAGAACGCATCCCGGGGTGGCAACTGTGTTTCCTCCAAACGGTCGAGCGTCGATATATACGTGTAAGGGAACCTGCCTTTGGTTTGTGCACAGTCATACGCCTTCACCCACTGATCATAGCTATAATTGGGAGCTAAGTAGTTCCGTACATCCAGGAAATGGAGTGATGTGGTAGTGAGGGCCATATGATTATTGATCTTCTTGATGACGGACTTGATGGTATTAGCCTGGGCCAAGTATGGGTAGAGAAATTCCTTCATCATGTTCAAGTCGTATCGCCCCGAGTTGAAACCGAGCACCGGTAACTGGCCTAGGTATTGTAGGAAGCGCGCTTTCAATTTCTCCGCATACGGTTTAGGTAAAGGGACATCCTGCGACTGCATGGGTTCCGGCTCAGACTCGGACTCGGACTCGGACTCTTCATCGTCACTAAACGATACACCCGGTATAGGAATCCGATCGTCCAGTTGGTCCAGTACGTCCTGGAACTTGGACACCAACAATTCCGTACTGGCCGCACTGACTTCCTCTAAATACTCCATCATGTGGGTAATCAACTCATGGGAATCGCCGGTGGACACGAAACAGACCGGTGCAGCGTCATAGGCAGGTACGTTGCTGGAAATGCTCACACTGAGGGAAATATGGCGCTGCGTCCACTGCGTTTTCGCTGAGAACATGTCCATGGGCTCCAACAGGGCCTCAAAATCGTAACACGCCCGGTAGGGAAAATAACGGTCCTCTTCCGGTATGATAAGACCCTCATCGGCCAGTTCCTGGAAAATAGTAGGCGTATTATGATACACACCACCAGGAAATTTTCGCTTCACACTGTTGTCACAACTCTTCTCGTGTCGATGTAAAAGCCCAGAGTGATGAAACACTCGATGGCATTGGGCACAACTGTAGGACTGGGCGTACAGGCTCATATTGTGGATCAGCGAAAAATGACTCACCCCATTGTCGTCGAAGACATTGACTTTCATGGTAGAAGCATACCGTTCTGTTGAGCGACGAACCAATTCAGCCACAAATATGTCCTCCTCGCATCGTAATCGGTATACAAAGATATTGATGTTGAACAGCGTTTCCACGACATCCAAATACTTAAAGGGAACTCCACGGAACTGCCGCTCATCCAAGTCTTGCTCCTCTAAATACTGTTCCCAATAGCCATTGGCCACTCTATCACAACACTTGGGATCACACTCGTCCAGATGCACGGCCAAACACCGAAACAGACATTTCCGGTCTTTGTTGGGCCCATTTTTGCCTCCCGTTAATGCATACAGTCCGTTTCGATGAAGCAGCCAAGGTGGTAGTAGTACAGGAGCACCGATAGGATGATCTCTCATTTTCGTGACGAAAAATGTGACGTTGGTCACCATTTCCACAAGCCATTTGGTATTGGGGCGTTGCAACCGCGCCCATTCCAATGGGTCCAACGTAGTCAGTTGGTCGATGAGTGGCTCCAGAGAAATCGCATCCGTCACCGTGAACGGCTGGTCAAACACATAGGTATTATTGCTGGGGTAATAATACCGCACCTGGTCCGTCTCCTTGTGCCGTAAGATGTACCCGAATGTCATATTCAACTTGAACGCTGTAACCTGGTCTGTGAAAATGTTCTCGGCATAGGTAGACAAATACGTGAGGTCCTGCAGCCGAAAGTTATACAAGTCCAATAGACGACGGTCACGGTGAAAACAATGGCGTATGGTAGCCCAGTGACGTCGATAAATGTCACTCACACGCTCGTCTTCGGGCAAGACTTCAACCGGAGGTGCTGCTGGGTCCCATGGAAAATCTTCTCCACGTCTCCTGCTGCAGTGAGGCCCTCCTCTCGTCAGAACAGGGTGGTAGGCTGGTCAGGCAGGCAGGCTGGTCAGGCAAGCAGGTAGGTGAGATAGCTCCGTTTGGTAGTGCAATGAATACACCAAACCACTAAAAATCGCCCCTTTTACACGTTTTTTCTTCAACGTATCCGCCATTTTCCCACAATGGCGGTCACCTTCGGGTCTTTCCGGTCAACGTATCCGCCATTTTCCCACAATGGCGGTCACCTTCGGGTCTTTCCGGTCAACGTATCCGCCATTTTCCCACAATGGCGGACAATGGCGGACAATGGCGGTCACCTTCGGGTGTTTCCGGTCAACGTATCCGCCATTTTTCCCACAATGGCGGACAATGGCGGTCACCTTCGGGTCTTTCCGGTCAACGTATCCGCCATTTTCCCACAATGGCGGACAATGGCGGTCACCTTCGGGTCTTTCCGGTCAACGTATCCGCCATTTTCCCACAATGGCGGTCAATGACGGTCACCTTCGGGTCTTTCCGGTCAACGTATCCGCCATTTTCCCACAATGGCGGTCAATGGCGGTCACCTTCGGGTCTTTCCGGTACTGTCACCTCCATTGTCCACCGCCATTACATCTTCACGGACAGCCTCTTCGGTATTCCCCACACACACCGCCATTACATCTCCGCCATTGTGGGGAAAAACCCCAGTACATAACAGACACAGACAAGTCTAGACATGTCCAAAGGTCACGCCCCATTCACCCAAACCGGAAGTGACGTCATTTTTACATCCGGGTGAAATAAGGCCGGCTCGGTGTTCACACTACTACTGACGGGAGCCCAGTCTACATGACACACAATGATTTGGCGTGAATGGTCGTCAACCTTTTTGTCAGAATATAATTATTTCTCTCATTTGCTTATACCGCAATGACGATGGATATTATAACATTAGCGATATATGCCCCTTCGTTGTAACTGGGAATACTGACGACGTCTGGCGACTAAATAGCAACCATATGACTCCACAGGAAAGCTTCCCTCGGCACCTCACATTCAGACCCGAGAATAGGATGGATTCTAGGACGTGGCCTTAGTATCTCAGCCGCGCTTTTATTGCAGATGTTCATGTGAAAACTATGAAGTATCCACACGGCTCACAGCACAGGCCTAAGCGGAATTAGATACGCTAGCTCGGGAGGAGTGAACGCCTCAGCATGGGGTAAACCTGGTAAATGAAAGAATACCCAGATAAACTTACCCGTAATGCCCCACGTCGTACGGCTTAAATTTCCCACCAAACAATGAACCTACATATATTTGTCGAACGACATGCACAGTGGGGTGGCCTCGGGGATCCTACCGTATACAGGTAATAAATTGGAGCGATATGCAAGAGGTGGGAAAATTGACGACGTCTGGAGACTAAAAAGCAACCATATGACTCCACAGGAAAGCTCTCGGCACTTCACATTCAGACACAAAAATACGGTGGATTCTCTAAGCAGTATCTCAGCCGCGCTTTATGGTTATTATAACTCTGGTCAGAAATAGGAATATAGAAGATGAAGAAACACTATGACACCAAGTATGGAAGGACGGAATGAACCCTAGTAGCACCACCTTCACGCAGCTCTTGCTGAAATGCAATACCAATCGACGTCTTGTCGCAAGGAATGCATAGTCAAATTTCGGAGGAACCCGAAACCCAAAGCGTTCCTAAGTTATCGCTTCCGAAGAATTCCCACGAACACGCACGAACATCCACAGAAGAATGGAACGAAACTCCTTGTAAAGTACTCGGCCGCATTGCAGCGGGAGACAAAACACTGAGCGAACCATATATCAGTTTCTGCCAAGACTGGACAATAGGGTGCGTGAATTCGCAGTTCATTGTCCATCGGAAATCTGGGGCGACGACCATGAATGCGAAGTAAAGTTGAAAATCACGTTCAATCCAAAGATGGGCAGTGTTACAAGCTAAATGAATAAACAGGCGTCCCATTCATCATAATTTTGGTCAACGTATACTTGGCAAGCGACCTCAGAATCATGGACATAAAACCGTCGTTCACTTTGTCCGTTCCCCATTAGTAGGTAAGCAGTGGTGAGGTTTCACGCCCAACATACATCGAGTGTTAGACCGTCAAAACTAGGTGCATCATGTCGGCAGAGTATCCCATGAGTAAAACGATCGGCGACAGTGATGCCTTTGATATCAGGCACAGTTGTACATGTACATCCACATGCTTCGTCAAAAACTCCAGAAACACAAATATACACCCGTTTACATTGTATTAGCACGTAGGGGGCCTGGCATGTCGGTACTCGGGCGCTGAAATGATTCACCAATCGACATAGGTCGGGCCTTTACGCGTATATCGGAAAACTACGGTGCTTGTGCCTATTGCAAACATCACATGACTGTAATTACTTCCCATTTTTTCGCCAACAGATCTTTAGTCAGGTCCATTCGAAATTCGTGTAAATTAGGTATTTGGTTTATGGACGTAGAAATTCTTTAGTGCACGACGGCTACCTACCGAAGGTCGGCTCAGGCGATTGTATTCCTTTGTACAGCGGTGTACGTATTCCTACTCCGTCCTTGGTGAATTTACAGTAATATTAGTATATCCTTATATCCTAAGATTCTTGCGATTTTGGTAGGTATGGAATCACGCACCCGCATATCTACTTTTCCTGGGGGTGGTAGAATGTCTTGCTCGGATTTACCATGATCTAAGTAATGGATTTCACTGCGATCAAAGAAACACTTGAATTCAATATTTCATCGAATACTTACCTAAAAACTATGACATATTTCAATTGAATTAGAAAGATACCCTTACTTTGGAAAGTAGCTGAGCTGTTATTTAGACCCATCTGCAATTTGATGCACTCAGACTCTGGACTGCCTCAGCAGTGTTCGGCAGTGGATATGCAACAGGGTTTAGAGACATCATGGTTTCAATACCAGCAGCCGTACACAATATGGCATTTTGGGTCGACTGCGCATGCGCAACCGGAAGTGAAACGACAGTAGAGACTCCTGAATTTCTCAAAAGGATACCACTCAAAGCAGTCATGTTTAATAGGGCATTATGCAATAGTACATCGTAGGTTAACTGCGGATGCGTAACCGGACGTGGAAATCTGTATCGCGCACAACAGGTGTTAGAGACGTCGGTGTTTCACCAACGGATACCCCAGAACACAGTCATGTGCAAGAGGGCATTGTGGGTCGAATGTGCTTGAATTTCATAAATTGCAGCGTGATGGAATTACAAGGTTTTCAGTTCTTCTGAACCCCTGTTATTACTCGTCCATGGTAACATCTGTTTTGGAATATCATTTTCATAACCCTATTACTAAGAACTGTAGGATGAGAGAAAAAAAGGGGAAATACAATTGTTTTGTACCTGATCATGCGACATTCGAATACCGCGTGACGGAATTACAGTGAAGAAACTACCTTATGAAGATGTGTTGGTTACATACATATTCCATCAAAACTCGAATGTTTCTCATTTCAGGTGATGTTTTATTCGAACCCTGAGCATCTGGACTACATTATATCTGATTTCTGTCAAGTAAAGTTTCAAATTGATAAATGTGGTTAAGCAAAACTGCGTGACGGAATTACATTTTGGTCCATGTTAAGGAGTTACGATTTTTCTTACTTTACAAGTTTCGATTTTATCCGGTCTAAAAAATTCTTATGACAGACTCAAACACATGAATTCTATTGTTATGTGCCCGGCAATGCACGTATAATGGATTAAATGTGAAAGAGCGAGAATGACTGGTCAATAACATGGGCAAAATTGTTCATAATTTTGAATTATGTGACGGAATTACTTTTTGGTTACAGATTTCGTGGAATTCATGATTTGCTATTTAATTCCGGACAGGTTCATTTTCTTTCTGGAACCATATGTTTATGTCTTAAAATCAAGCACATACGCATACGTCCTAGACCAGGACGTCAGATCCAGGGCATTAAAGAAGGTGCTTACCATATTTTTTGTTTGTTTGCTGCTTTTTTAAAATTTTGTGCTATGCTGTTATATGTAGGTCTTCGGATTATGGACGCGGAAATCCTTCAGTGGAGAACGGCGAATATTGGATGACGAACTATGTGCTTGTATTGTATACATGAACCTCTAAACACCCATAGAGACACTACGAAAGACACTACAGCGTCCAATGTCAAGAAATTCGGAAAACCGTACCCGGCTGCCTCAGGTGGGACCGTTTCATTGAGCAAAGCAACCGTACAGCCGTTCGTGATGGGATTCAGTCGTTGCATTTCACAATGAAAGTTCTTCACCCTCCTGAACATCCTAGCAACTATACTGGAAACCGAGGAACGGCAGGAGTTGGTGCTGAATGACATTGTCATTGACATTGACAGGCAGTAAACAAACCAATAAATCACCGATGACTGGCGACTGAGGTTTGCGATGTTTGTTCACTCTATAGCTAGGGTTTGGCCATCAAACAGCCACAGAAGTTCTGTATATTCGATGACTTCATCCAGTGGTCCACCCTGGCCTACTGGCTGTCTCCAAAGTGGAGTGCCACGCGCAGCTGGAGGGCATCGTGTCAGATAGCTCTGGTATAGCCTTGTTCTATACTACGTGAGAACAACGCTATGGCTGCAAACCAATCACCAGATGGAGTTGTTGGGAAAGTCATGAAAGTGCCGTACGGGTAATATTTGCCGAACCAATTGACCATAACCAATAAAATAATTCGATTCTATGTCCACTTACCTTTCATAAAACACCTTGTTTATCAGCGACTGTCCATGTTTAGTTTTGCAAGACGTCTAAACTCGGGTCTAAACTGTCCACATCGCCGTTGTGCGTGTAGTGTTTATCACGAGTTGTTGTGGCGCGTAATCAGCGTTCTGATCGATGTAAAGATGGCGGCGATGTGGACAGTTTTACCCCCCCTCGTCCGAGTTTAGATCTCTTGCCAAGCTAAAAACGGACATTCACTCATAAACAAGGTGTTTTATGAAAGGTAAGTGGACATAGAATCGAGTTATTTTATTGGTTATGGTCAATTGGTTCGGCAAATATTGCCCGTACGGCCACAGTTGCCTGGCCTGTGGGATATTGGATGGTCGATGTCTACGTATAAATTTTTTCAATAAATTATGAAAATTAATAAATATATATATTTTTTTTAAATCGATTTTTTTTAAAATATTTTTTCTAACTGTATTTCTCTTTCATCTTTGGCTCAACTAAAGTCATTCCCTATAATGTCAAGCCAAGTTACTACAGTTTTTAATTATCTACCATACCCTGCCCTCTATGACATAGAATAAAATAGCTCTTTTATTCTATGTCATAGAGGGCAGGGTATGGTAGATAATTAAAAACTTTAGTAACTCGGCTGGACATAGGGAATGACTTTAATTGAGCCAAAGATGAAAGAGAAATACACTTAGAAAAAATATTTATAAAAAAAATCTATTTAAAAAATATATATATATATATTTATTAATTTTCATAATTTTTTGAAAATACTTAGACATCGACCATCCAATATCCCACAGGCCAGGCAACTGTGCGTACGGCATTTTCCCAACAACTCGATCTGGTGATTGGTTTGCAGCCATAGCGTTGTTCTCGCGTAGTATAGAACAAAGCTATACCAAAGCTAGCTGACAGAGCCAGAGATCCGATAGGCAATACAGAACGGCATACAAACGTCAGTATCAGGCTTAGGGCCCATCACTGTCGGCAGTTTTAGAGTGGGTTTGCTATAACGAAGATCATCCATCGTTCAGCGTTCTCGAATGGCATTCGTGGCCTCTCTGAATATGCCCATATTTGAGTCAGATGTGTCGTATATTTCATCCCCTCTGGGTTTTTTTAATTCAGATGTTCATATCCGAAGAGGACAGTTTTTGTTTTGAGGACCGGTCCCATGTCATTTCAGCAATAGACGAGAATAATACTTGAGATTTAGTATTTGTATCCCAGAGCAAGCGCACTGACCTTCCAACCTTTTCTCCACATGAAATTCGCTTATAGTGTTGTAAGTTAGCGAGATTCTACGATGACATTTCATTGGCTGTTATTTCCAATAGATCGTTCAAATATTAGATAGACGGGCCAATTTTCTTGGAGGCCTGCATATGGACGCGCACGTTATTATTGCGATCGTTGACATTTAACCATTGAACATTGGGTTGGCCTTATATCTTGGAACGAGGTCACCTCCGGCCATCGACAGAAATACCCTTCCCCAATGAAAACAAAAACTGGAGAGACCCCATGGTGCAAGAAGTCTTTGCAGACCTTCAAAGTAAATTCTTTATTGTTCCAGCAGACAAGGCCCCAAATAATATAATATTTATAGGTAAATATTACTATTACCAGGTGCTGGTTAAGGAGTTGAGTATAGCCATTCCTCGTACTTCTGTATCGACTTATTCGTCGACTGGAATTACTTTGGATGATATATTCAACAAACACAAGCTGTTTCTCAAGTAAAGAGGTATTTCCCTTCCTACCAGTCATACCGATATACCAAATTGTCCTGGACTCCCAAAATGCATAAAACACCACACAAAGCTGAATAAATAGCTGGTTCCAGAAGTTGTACAACTGAACTTCTATCGTCTTTGTTAACGAGAGGCTTGCAAGCAATTGAATCATTTTGGGGGGTATTATTGTGCTGCCATTTCAAGAAATTCAGATTTGACACTTTAGTCGGTGACGTTATGTTGTGGGAGTTTTGGCCATACAGGTCCAAATGTGTCGTGAGTGCCAGTGAAGCTCTGGTTGGTTACAATAAGCAGTTGGTGACGTTGATCCGTGGCGTCATCAGTAGTAGATAAAGCGCGGATGTCCAGTCTGACAAAGCTAGCCCATATGGGTGGGCGAGGTGACAGCGAAGCCCAACGCTAGCACTCCGGTAAATGCTAGTAAATAAGTGCCTCTGGAGGAGTCAGAATGGGTTTTATTGACGACCTCGATGTGTACACGGCAGCAGTAGGCCGCTGATACGCGCATGCGCACTCGAGTAGTGGAGAAAGGGCATTTTCGGTTGTGTGCATGCACACTCGGGGAGTGGGAGAGAAAGGATATTTTCAGTGTGGGTGGCTGATCACAAGCGAAACCAGCGGGTCGCGATTATTCGCGTTCAGGTTTTGAAGGGTGAACTGCGCAAGAACGAGAGGGCAGAGAGGCATGAGGGTTTCAAAAAAGGATAACCCTGGACCCAGGAATGCCCTAGTGATACATGAGTGAGAGATGAGTGAGGTACGAATGAGCGAGACAGGAGTACGTCTCGCGACATTTTGTATAACCATTGTACATATGTACCACAAAATATGGATTACTTTGACCATGATACCCGTCTCTTGTCAGGATGGCCGAGTAGTTTAAAGTGGCAGTCCTAAGTGCAGCGATCATACAACCCACACCGTAAATGCCCTTTCCCTACTAATCCTCGGGTGTGCAAACGCACATTCAAAATGCTATTTCTTTACTTCTCCTCGAGTGAGTATATCAGTGGACCTATGCCGACCATGTACACAACAATTGCTTCAATAGAACCATGATCACCCCTGTGGGGGTAGGGATGGACTTCCCATCCACAGAGTGCACATCCAAATGCACCGGCACTTTATCTACTACTGATGACATCCTCTATGGTTCACATGTCACCCTAAACTTTCACAACAGGTTTCTCTGACCGAAAGTCGCACAACGGTGCTGAGATGTCCTTCTGTACAGCCAAACTGATAGAACCCCAACATCATATTATTTACTCCACAAGAAAACAGGTGGAACCAGCGGGTCTGGAGTTGCAGTGCGGCTCTGATGTGTGAACAGCGCATGCACAACCAGAAGTGGAATGCTCTACCGAGAATGAGAGGGTGAGGGTGACAGACATCAGGGTATCACTAAACGGGGCTCCTGTACCCTAGCATGCACTAGTGAAAATGATTGACCTAGGAGCGAGGTGTGAGTGAGAGGCGAGTGAGGTACGAGTGAGTGAAGTATGATTGAGGTGAGCGGAGGTGACGTATAACCATTGTGCATATGTACCACTAAATATGGATCATTTTTACCTCCGTCGATCAGACGGAGGTCTATGAGCGCAACGTGAAATCTCCCGCCAAATAATTGTCATATGGGGAACCCACGACTCATAGTATTTCCAATAGGGATTGTTATGGTTTCCGACGAAATCTTGAGGCACTTTTCCTTGGACACAATTGAAATAATGGGGTTCCCCATTGCAATGCATTGCAGTGGGCCTTGCTTCTGTAGTCGGGTTCCACCTCAATCTCGAAACCAGAGCTATCCGGTCCTGTCGTCCCAAACACCGGGAGATTTAACATGGCGGCCCTCCAGCGTGTAGAGACGGACAATGTGATTTTTTGCCGTTTTTCTGGTAAGTTTATTGTCGCCATTTGATGTCATTACAACTCAATGATTCATAGTACACCACCCGTCATTTCTATATATCGTAAAGTATTTGTCGGCTGATGACGAAGCCAACCAAATAGTCTAAGTTGTTGTTGCATATCAAACTGACTGACTCACTGATAGACAACAGCACAATCGACGATGCTCTGATTTTTTTGATAGTTGATGATATCCACCAGCCTGGTTGTTTAAAAACAGTTATTCTAAATTTTGCTGATAAATTATATTTCCGGGGGGGGGGGGGCTATTTATCTTGGCATTTGGCAGTTGAATAATGGTTTGATTTTGCAGAAGCACCAAATTGATCTACCTGCGTGAGTCTGTAAACTTATTTAATAAAGCTGATAAATAATATACATAGTTTAGTGACATCCACATTGTGTGCTGTGACACTTGTTGATGAAGAAGAATTTCCTTGTTAAAACCTGATAATATTCTGAAAACTTATTCTGAATTGTAGCTGAAACAAAGGAGTGTCTACATTCCACATGTAGGCCTACATTATTGAGATTTTTGACTGATATTTTTTTTATTTTTATTTTTTTATAGTTTTAAGCCCTGGACATACCACTGGGCATTTATTTGCCATACGATCACATTTCACATGCTTTGTTCAGCCCCGTGATCTGGAACCAAACAGACAGTATCACTAGATGAAATAAGGAGATCATGATATACATTTCAGGTTTTACCAATGCCAAATGACTTGAACAGAAGACAATTAGACAAAAAGAAAATCAATAAATATATCAATAAATAATAAATTACATAGAAAATTTTCTTGTCTTTGCAAGGGGGACATCAGACACACTGACAACACAGGCCATTCATTCAAATTTCGCCTTCCATTGGGGAGGCAGAAATATTTCTCAAACACAGTATACATATTCTCTTTTGTGATCTAATTTTCGTTTGTCAAAATATTGCTCCATAGAGAAGTTACTGATATAAACAATCCTGTTCTAGATTATGATATACTGGATTATTACCATGCTCATGCCACTAACATGAACTCCAATCCAACCAGTGGTCAAGATCCATCATCGTTCTTCAGAATTCATATTATTGATCACTCATAGATTGGATTAAGTTCTCATAGTACTCAGTTCTCATTTCATACTTTTGCAAATTCTTGTAACATGGTCAGGCTCCAGTTCTATTAAGTACATGTATGAAAGGTGCGAACTGGTATGATGGATTTCATCTTGTTGTGTATGACGAAAGAATGAAATATAATGAAGGCCATCAACATTTTCAATGAAGTGAGTTTTGATATTAAATATGTATACAATTGATTCAAACTTGCAGGGTTAGCACTTCTGATATCAGATGCAACAGGACTGTTACACAATGGATGTACTGGATGAAATGGAAAAACCAAAAGAGATGTACATGTATAAAATACATACAGAATGAACTGCATACAGAATAACACAAAGAACAGGTATATGTATCTCATTACATTCTTAACCAAAGATCAATACCTGGGTGATATTACAACAATACCATGGTGTTGTATATTGTTATGATTGGCTTAACTTCAGCTGCTGAAGATATTTCTGATTTGAGGGTAATGGGCAATCATACTAAATTTAATTTCATAACTTCATTTATTTTCACAATAAGCAACATAATCGAGATTAGCAAGTGAAGTTTTACAACATAATATAATACGCATCAAGGATCTCCTTCAGTTTAGTGTAGACATATATACCCTTGGATATCTGTTACCCTGATTCAGTCATAATATTGTCTGTATTATATTGATGTCGACAAGGAATATACATAATTATTTGATAGTATTATTAATTGTATGTTGTTTATGATTAACATGAACTTTTTATTCGCTGGAATCCATCCATTTGTTCCATATGGGCAATATTCTCATCAGCCATCACCATTCAATATGAATGTGATACATGTACAAGTCCATGGTAATTGATACATTATGGTGAAGGTGACCTGTAACACCAGTATACAAAATTATTCCGAGCTCATTGAATCAGCACATGATGCGGAGACAGATCAGAACGGAGTGTCGGTAAAATCAGATGTGTTTTGTAGAGGATTCTGTCAATGAGGATGCTATACTGTACACATACAAAATATGAAGTGTTGATGTGTAGGGTCTATAGCATAAAATCACAAGCAAGTTGGTAAAACTAGGCACACAGGGTCTCATTTCTGCCGCTAACGTGTTGATTTGGGTGGGGGCGTCCTCTCATGGGGAGGTGTGGGTGGGAAGGGGCCTAATGTCTCAAGCAGTATTCCAGGTTTTCCATCAATATACTCTATTCCATACCCCAATATTTCAAGCACGTGAAATCAAAGAAATATTATTTGCGGGGAATGTGACTTCCACATCCCTAGCTGGACATGCTAGTGGGGAACCCTCAATCTCAGGTTAATTACCATTGGTGAAGTTAACGTCCAACAAATGCAAAATTGAGCTTGGCATCCGGCCCTATGTTATTCAGTGATGTACTACTCCCCTACTGACCCTGTTGCCTCGACGGAGGTCTTTGCGCTCATCCAGCGCTTGTTTACCATGAAACCCAGCTCGTCGGGAAGGCTGAGTTTAAGCTGCCAGTCTTAAGCGCTGGTCAGTCTCAAGCTGCCAGTCTTAGAGTGATAGTGAACACTCATACGAAGTGAAGGTCAAATGAATGACAAATTTAAACTGTATTCAAATATATTTTTACTTTATTTATGTTAATTTTTCTAACCGGGTAAGAAGAACTTGACTTTTTGTATGGTAATTCATAATTGCCAAGTCAATTTGAATCATGCATTTCATTTCCACGATTTTGGTGAAACATGCACATTGGAACAGTGAGTCTGTGTTGAAAATCAAAGTATCCCCATGTGTCAAGCATTGGAAAGTGCATACAAAGTTTATAATATATGTATTAAGGCAGTGTGACGTCACCAGACCTAGATATGATCACAACAGACCACCATAGAATCCCATACTTTATTTGCAGTTTACTCAGTGTAATAAAATCGTAAAAAATGACAGAAATATCCTCTTACACTGTTTCCAATGATCTTTCATTTGATGAAAACTTGACTTGAGGGCTTACGATCACTTTAAGGGGGAACTCAACTGAAAACTTCTGGAGGATAGCTATATTGTTCCCATATTTTTTTAATGAAAATTTCAAAATTTATTTCATCAAAATATTCCTACTGGTTGCTGAGATAAGGAATTTTGTGTCTGGTACAAATTTGGGATGCAAATGAGCTTTGATGATGTCACACAGTGAACTAGAGATAATTAGATCATATTATTTGCATAATTCTATAAATACTCCATATTAAAAATTCCAAAGATATTAGACTTCTAGATCTGTGAATATACCAGCATAAAGTTAGCTCATTATCATGAGTTCACTTGGTGACACCTGGTAAATGCCATGAATATCAGATGTATGCTTCAAAGTCTCAGCAACTGTTTGGGGTATTTTCATGCGGTAAACGTCATCTTACTCAGAAATGTGAGAGCCTTCTTCTCTAAAAAGTGACCCTATACCGTTAGGGTTCGCCTTAAAGTGTACATGCCTTGGTATGCGCCATATTTGGTGAGTCTCCTTTGGTGAAACTGTGATGTCTCTCACCCCTCTCATTCTCAGTAGTGTGTTCCACTTGCAGGTGCACATCATCTTCACAAGTCCAGGTAAATCCTAAAGCCTCCCAGAGGGTTTACCTGGACATTTTTGGCGATTCGAGTGAGTTCTTGAGTCGATGCCTCTAGTATACATTTCATCCCCCGCGCTTGTTCTGAATCAGCATATCGGTATTCCAAGCCTTCGGTTTTTGCTTCGACTTCCGATGTTCATTTCAGCTTCCCATCAAAGCAGTTTGGCTCGCGATGAAATTAAAACCGGTCACATCTCATACCTCTCAGCGGATTGGCCTAATCAACTAGCTTTGCGCGTTCATTGATTGGGTTGATTTAGACGAAATCCCTTGATCTATTTATATCCTGAACTCGTATGGGTAACTAACCAAGCCAGTGTATCGATCATAGCAGATCGATCGATACACTGGCTCGCGAGGATGGGGCACATGCGCAGTGCACCCATCAGAGCTAAATGATGTTAAGTCCAGACCCACAGGTTCCACCTCTGATCAGCCACCCACACAATCTACAATGAAGATACTCTTAGCCACAACTATTCCTATCAATAATGCCTGCGGTTGATAGTCACACGCACCTCCCATTGATCTTCGTGTGCTATAACCCGTACCGTATAAATATTCATACTGATGCTCCTTACCGGTTATTTTCTGGAAGCTAATTCCTTCTCCTTCACGCTTGTCGCTTATATTAAAGTTCTCAGTGCTGGTGATTAGCTGTACACGAGCCGTTTTTACAGCGACCCGGACCTCCCCGATATTACGACAGACGCTATGTTGTGCATGTCTGTCCAAGTGCACATGCGTAGTGGCCCAGAAATACACAATATGGCGTCTATCGTAATATGGGGGAGGTCGGGGTCGCTGTGAAAACGGTTCGTGTACAGCTAATCACCAGCACTGAGAACTTTAATAAAAGCGACAAGCTTGGAGGAGAAGGAATTAGCTTCCAGAAAATAACCGGTAAGGAGCATCAGTATGAATATTTATACGGTACGGGATATAGCACACGAAGATCCATGAACGGTGCGTGTGACTATCAACCGCAGGCATTATTGATAGAAACAGTTGTGGCTGAAGATACTCCCCGAGTGTGCCTCCACAAATCTGAAAATGCCCTTTCTCTGATACTCCAAGGTCAAAAGTCAGTTCAAGGTCAAAGTGTCAACGTCCAAGGTCACACACCAGCACATTCTTGCTAACCTACAGAGATTTCAGCTTTATATACTACTGAGGAAGTGTTTCCCTTTAAATCCAAAGACGTTCCCTTGCTAATTCAGTCCCAAGATCAACTGGATTGTCCATCCAGATTATTCTTCAATTAAACTCAGCCTGCGGCTTGGAAAGACGATCTTACCATTGAAATGTTGGTTGCACAGAGCCAGAGTATCATTCAGGAGTAATATATAAAACGCAAATTCTATCGCAAAAATGGTGGGGAGTGACGTCACTATGACGTGACGGATGACGTCATTTCCGGTCATGTGACTTCCGATGACATCCGGGTCGAAGGTCACATCCGGGTAAAAGGTCATTTCCGGTCACGTGACGGCCCAGCAGGAGTGATCTGCCCCTACATAAAACCCCAGTGACTTCCAATGTTAATCTCCGGGGAATGCATGTTTGGGGTCATTTGTTTCTTTTCTTGTGGATTAGTATGGGGTGTGGCATCTTGTTTTCTTTGTCTCGCGATGTAGAACACGATGGGAGGGGTCTCGAGGCCATGGGTTGACTTTCACTGGAAACTTCACGCAGGTCTGGGGTGGATATGTTAGGTCCATTCCCGCGCAGTGGACAATGGTAGTCCCAATCGGGAACCCATCCATAGACATTTGCGGTATGGGGTGTGGCACCTTGTTTTCTTTATCTCGAGCTGTAGAACACAATGGGAGGGGTCTCGATGCCACGCATTGACTTTTGTTGAAATTTCTGATGACACATGCGCAGTAGGCAGCCAGATCGAGGTGGACGTTTTGGGGTCAAGGTGGGCCCATAGTGGTTCGATTGGGTCGTGTGAGGGATCAGTTCAACTGGATGGGTGTGGGTGGGAATATCATCTATCTGCGCATGCGCCGTAGAAAAAGGGTATTTGAATGGAAGTTTTCGGATCGCGGTGGGCCAATATTGGCCCGATTGGGCTGTGGGAGATATCAAAGTGAAGCTCTCGTGGAGGAGCGTCCAACTGGATGGGTGCGGAGTGGTAGTAAGGTTATGGCGCGCATGCGCAGACAGGGAATTGTTGGAAAATGGCATTGGGGTAGACGTTTTGGGATCGAGGTGGACCCATATTGATCGGAATGGGTCGGAGAGGGTATCAGTTTGAAGCTCTCCCGGGGTAGCGTCAAGAGAACTGGACTGGTGTGGAGTAAAAGTAGCGCAATGGTGCGCATGCGCGGGCAGGGAATGGTGGAAAAAGGGCATTGGAATGAACGTTTTGGGGTCGAGGTGGTCCCATAGTGAGCGTACTGGGTCGGAGTGGGTATCCATGTGAAGAGATCCTCCAGGCCGATCAAGTCATTGGTGGGTGCATGTTTTCACAGAAAAAAACCGGACTTTACACCTGGTGAGTCATAGAAATGGGAATGTTGTTGTTGTTGTTGAGATAGTGTAGTCACTCAATTTAGGAGAGGTGAAAGTCAAGCGAAGTATTCCAGTTTAGTAATAGAGAAAACAGAAACCCAGTATATTTGCCCGGTGACTTTTGTGGAGAGTTTACAGCAACGCCTTAACGCCCTATCTGAACGCCTTAACGCCCTATATTAACGCCTTATCGTAACGCTTTAACGCCCTATCTTAATGCCTTATCCTAACGCCTTAATGCTCTAGCATACCAGTGTTTTATCTTTTGCGCGAGATTGTACCATGCTACTATATAATACTAACGCATCGACAAGGTGTATGTATCAATCCATTCACACCATGGAATAAAATATGGTGGTCCCCGATGATGTCATCGCTCTACACCGGGACATTGTACGGGTGTTTAGCTGGGAAAACCCCTGTTTTGTAGGCCATCGCCCTGTATGTTAGGGTAAATTTTTCGGGAATTTTCTGGGGAAAACCCACTCGGGAGTAGTAGAGAAGGGGAGTTTCGGAGGTGCAAAAGAGTTTTGGGAGAGATGAGGGTCTTGTTTCATCCGGCTACCTGGTAGAGTTACCTGTGTGTGGGTGTGTGGGGGAGGAGGAGGAGTGGGGTTAACGCCCTAACGTCTTCTATAGCTAATCCTTTGCGGCTTAATGCCATGATGCAGACAGTTGAGAGAAAGAAAGATTAATACGTCACAAGTTTTCATATAGTTTATTATCCCCTTCATCACATCATACCCACGCTGGGGAGCTGCATTGGGTATGTTTACAAGATCAACCTTCGGCCATGTTCGCTCTGATCCGTTTGTTCTAATCCTCGTCGGGCACGCCAGGATACTGTAATGGCACTATGTCACGGAACAGCTGCTTGCGCATTTTGATCGCATTTTGCAGGGCCTCGGAGGGTGGTAGTCCCATATCCCCTTCCAGGTGACGCTTGATCTTCATGACGGTCCTGTGCATGCCTTTCATTTCAAGCAGTAGCAGGGTATACTGTTCACAGATCGCCATTGCTGTTTTCCTGATGCTGGGGCGCATTTGGATGTACGCCTGTTGTAAGTTATCCTGTCCCACGTCCTCGATCGCTGCAGTGTGGTATTAATAGCTGTTGTCACAATATGATCCCAAAAGGTAGGTTCTTCCTCACTCAGGGTTTCTTGAGGCGTAGCCGGACTATCTCAGACCAAGCTCTCTTTTTTCAGTAAGTCTACGAGAATTGTAAACATACCCAATGCGACTCCTCCAGCGTGGGTATGATGTGATGGAGAAGATAATAAACTATATGAAAACTTGTGAATGTATTCCTATTTCTTTCTCTGCATCGTGGTATTAAGCCGTAAGGGATTAGCTATAGAAGACCTTAGGGCGTTAGCCCCATTCCTCCTCCTTCTCCTCTTTTCCTCCTCCTCCACCACACACAGGTAATTCTAGCCAGATGAAACAAGACCCTCATCTCCCCCAAAATGCTCTTTTGCACCTCTGAAACTTCTCTTTATCCACTACTACCGAGTGATCTATGAACAGAACAGGGTTTTTTCCCCAGAAAATTCCCGAAAATTTTACCCGGACATATAGGGCGATGACCTACAAAGCTGGGGTTTTCCCAGCTGAACACCCCGTATCGGTGTAGAGTGATGACTTCATCGGGGACCACCATATTTTATTCCCTGGTGTGAATGGATTGATACATACACGGTGTCGATGCGTGAATATTATATAATAGCATGGTACAATCTCGCGTAAAAGATCAAACACTGGTATGCTAGGGTTTTAAGGCGTTAGGATAAGACGTTAAGATGGGGCGCGTTAACATAAGGCGTTAAGATAGGGCATTAAGTCGTTCAGATAGGGCGTTATCGTAAAACTCTCGACGAAGGTCACAGCCCAAATATACTGGGTTTCTGTTTTCTCTACTACTAAACTGGATTACTTTCCTTGACATTTATCTCCCCGAAATTGAGAGACTACACTATCTCAACAACAGCAACAACAACAACATTCCCATTTCTATGACTCACCTGGTGTAAAGTCCGTTTTTTTCTGTGAAAACATGCACCCACCCATGGCTTGATCGGCCTGGAGGAGCTCTTCACATGGATACCCTCCCCGACCCAGTACGCCCACTATGGGCTCACCTCGTCCCCAAAGCGTCCATTCCAATGCCCTTTTCCCACCATTCCCTGCCTGCGCATGAGCACCATTGCGCTACTCCTACCTCATGAGGGCTTCAAACTGATACCCTCCCCGACCCAATCCGACCAATATGGGTCCACCTCGACCCCAAAACGTCTGTCCCAATGCCATTTTCTCAAAATTCCGTCTGCTCATGCGCGCCATAGCCTTACTTCCACTCCTCACCCATCCAGTTGGGCGCTTCTCCACGAGAGCTCCACTTTGATATCTCCCAAAACGCGACCCGAAAACGTCCATTCAAATACGCTTTTTCTACTGTGCATGCGCAGATAGATGATATTCCCACCTCAACCTCATCAGTTGGACACTCCCCCACTCCCCAGTGCTTCAAACTGATACCTCACACAGCCCAATCGGACCACTATGGGTCCACCTAGACCCCAAAACGTCCACCTCGATCTGCCTGCCTACTGCGCATGCGTCACCAGAACTTTTCAACAAAAGTCAACGCATGGCCTCAAGCCCCTCTCATCATGTTCTACAGCTCGAGATAAAGAAAACAAGGAGCCACACCCCATACCGCAAATGTCCATGAGTGGGTTCCCCACTGCGCCAGAATGGACCTAACATGTCCACCCCAGACCTGCGTGAAGTTTTAAGCGAAAGTCAACCCATTGGCCTCGAGGCCGCTCCCATCGTGTTCTACATCGCAAAACAAAGAAAACAAGGTTCCACACCCCAGAGTAAAATTCACAAGAAAAAAAGAAAAAAATGACCACTCCAATACCTCTACCCAAACATGCATTCCCAGAGATAAACATTGGAAGTCATTGGGGTCTTATGTAGGGGCAGATAAGTCCTGCTGGGCCATCACTTGACCGGAAGTGGCCTTTGATATTTGACCTTTGACGCGGAAGTGACCTGACCTGGAAGTGACGTCACCGGGAACTTCAACCCATGGCCTCGAGATCCCTCTCATCGTGTTCTACATCGCGAGACAAAGAAAACAAGGTGCCACACCACAAGAAAAAAAAACCCCCTACCCCTACCCCAAACATGCATTCCCCGGAGATTAACATTGGAATTAGTGAGTAGTAGGGTTTAACGTCGTTTTCAACCTTGTTTCAGTCATATCACGACGGTGCCTACATGTGCCAGAAGATGAGAGTGCTCACAGTTCGTATTACCCTGGACGCTGATCAGCCAGTACAGCACTCGGTCACCCATTCAAGTATTGACCGAGCTTAAAGTTGCTTAACTTCGGTGATCGGGCAGATCACTCCTGCTGACCCGGATGTGACCTTTGACCCGGATGTCACTGAAAGTCAAGTGACCGGAAGTGACGTCATCCGTCACGTCACTCTGCACCATCATTTTTGACCATCATTTTTGACAGAATTGGTGTTTTATATACTACTTTCAGGGCTAGTGGAGAGCCGCAGGCCTGCCTCATGATGCGCATCTAGAAGTTTCCCTCCAAGTCATTTATGGAAAGGGAGATTTTAATCAGCCTTGTATAGGTTAACTCCTAGCAGCATGAAAACCAAAACTGTAAGATCTTATAATCTGATAAACTTTTATTACATTTCATACACCTACTTACACGACTACAAAAAACATATAAATATACAATGGATATGCTAATGTCAGACTGCTTGGCTAAACAAACAGTCATTTTACCTGGTTGAGTGATGCAGAAAGACTCCATTTTTAACTGAGGATGATTATCTATACAAGTTTATAATCACGTAAAATGGTCTGTTCACATTTCTTTTATACATATAAAGAGTGACAAAATTCGCATTACAAATCTCACTTTTTTCAGAATGGGAAATTGGGCCATTTATAACACAATTTTCTTTTTACTTTTCAAAAGATGTTAGGGTTTAGTACTAATTTCACGTACTACCGACTTGTCTCCTCAAGGTGATTGGTCATGGAAGTGACATGTTACATTCTCGAACTTTCACATCTTAATACCACATTGTTCAACATCGCATAAGAAATTAAGGAATTTGAAGACCAGGAAATTAGCAAAGTTTTACTTTCAGGGGTTTAAGGCAGTGCAAGGGACCCTGAAAGGCAATCACATTGCTTCACTAGCTGCTTTAATTATCTTATACCTGTTGTCACAATGCAGTAAATATTATTACATGAATATTATTTGAGGCCATCCTTGAAAATATATTTGTTGGGCATAACCTGACCATTTCCCAGAAATTTTGGTCGGTAATAGGAAAACGTTTTTTTTTTAATATATATATATATATAAAAGGTCACATAAATTCACATGATTATTATAGCTATGATTTTATGATAAAACTTGCGATAACAATATTTTTTGACAGATAAGCCAAAAAATAGTTATGGGTTGGGGGGTGTTGGTGAGTAGGTAGGGTTACACCTACCCATTGACCTTTTAAGGGTGGTGGAGAGAAAAAAGAAAAAAAAAAGGAAACATTTCACAACCATCACACAATGGTAGTTATTATAACAGAGTATATTGGTGATACAAGTATCAAATTTGAGTGCCTTGTACACAAGTCACTCTCAATACAAATGTTCACATGTCACACAGCCTGCACAGCATAGTCTGCCGGTCCATGTCATTAAAGATTATTCAGCCTGTGATGGTTTCATGGTGAATATATGATGTCTGACTAGCTGTCACCAGTATAGATCTGCCAGTTTCAGTGATACATGATGTAGTACTGTGGCCGGGATCCGCTACTTTTCCTCCACAACTCCAGCCTGTGTCATGAGATCAGCTATATTTCTCTCCAAGTCATCTATGCGATGGCCCATATCATCGAGTACCAACAGGTCAAGGAAAAACTGGAATCTCACAAGTGAGTGAGTGAGTGAGTGAATAGGGTTTAACGTCGCTTTCAACATGAATCTCACAAAAAACTTACAGCAATACAAGGAGATAAGCTATGTATAACACCCACATTGCAGGCTTGTTACTTTTAAAGTGGTTTATTTCAATTATTTCTAAGCATCTCAGTCAGCTAGTGTGAATTTTGAATAGAAAAGGCTGAAGAATATGTGACTTTTACTTGAGAACATGGCAGTGTGACTAAAGTCACAGGACCTACGAAGTAGGGTTTGATATGATTTAAGTGTGTACCTTGACCTAAGACTGATCATTTTCATGGTTGTTCATTGAGACATGTTTTTGCAAATTTCAAGGTTTCTAGATCACCTAATTAAGTCAGAAAGTAGGTCACATTGACCTTGACCCAATTAGGTCAGGTCACACTGACATTGACCTAATTAAGTGCATTTCCATGGTCTTAGGAGGCATTAGGACATGTTTTTGCAAATTTCGAGGTTTATAGGTCATCTAAGTGGGTCAAATTTTCACCAAATGTAGGTCAGCTCAGAACTTGCTGGTAACACTCCCCTAATGCACGTTCATGCCAAAATAAAGGTTCTCCTTATTTTGCCGGAGAAAGGATTCAGATGGACTGACCAGGGAACGAAATATACATTGTACTGTCCGGTAAAATTGGTTTGTCCCTTGGACAATTGTCCGACGCAGTTTATCAGCCCTGAATCTCTAAAAAATACAAAACCTGCTATGAGATCACTTATAAAGGCAACCAATTCATCTTAGTTTTATTCCCCGAATTCATGTGCAAATTTCAACGAAAGTCAACTCGCCATGCTTGTTGTTGTTGTTGGTGAGTGGAATGTTGAAAGGGCATTCCTCGTGACCTACATTTTGATTGGTCTGAATTATCGACGTCAGCCTTCTACATTTACCATGTGTCTATGAGCACTTTACATCTCGGGTGTTCGTCGGGTGAAGCGGGTCGATCACACAGGATGAGGTGTACAGTGCAGGGAAACCTCGTGTTCGGTCGACAAAATAGTGGGCCTGTAAAACTTTGACGTTACGTAAAAAAAAGACCGCAACCGAGGGGAATTAGAAAGATCGGAAATACTGCCCAATAGTACAGACAAAGCCCCAAAAGCTCTACCTGCATCACCGCTATCCAGCATGGCAGTGACATGAAATTTTAAGGACGATTTTAAGAAAAATTAACCATGGTATGATTACAAAACAATTTTGAATTTTTTGCATATATATTTCTTGAATAGCCCCTTTTTTATCATCACACATTAAAGAGTTTTTACCATATTAATGCCACATATTCTCTATGGGGAGAGGACTTAAAATATGTTATTTGAGCTTGGGGATTGGGCACGCACATTCCAGATATAGGAGAATGGTCCTAATTATGAGTTACACCTCAATCATGATACAGGAGCACATTAGCAGTTACATGTTTCAGCACATCTACATTATACATAGGTATGTTGAATAGGTATGTAGAATGAACAAAAGGATATTTCTGCCGATAACTTGGTCTGACATTGTCTGGAATTTGTCCTGCATCTGCTGGAGGAGATTTTGTACCTGAAAATAAACATAAAATAGATCAACATATATTAATGCCACAAAATGAAATAATATTAATACCTATCATGCTAACATTCATGTCTTCTTCTTTTGACATTTTGTCATACGTACCCATGTTCTATGATAGCTAGTGTGATCTCTGCCACATTTTAGAACCTCTTAATGAGGCACTTGGATGCCAAACCTGCCTTGAGCGATTCTGAAATTCCATTTGCAGCTTCTCGAAGAATAACAGTTATGAAAAGGAGAGAAGATATGTAGTGAAAAGGGAATTTTTTTTTGGTGCAATTGTACTAGTACCAACTGATATAAATAATTATTCCATAAAACACCTATCATGTTATAATATTCTCGAAAACCTCTTTAGGAACAGATTCGGAAAATGCCTAGCCAAGTTTAACACTGGATCTCGTGTCTGCTGTTTTCAAATTTTGAAACGCTCATGAAAGAACTAATGCACTCATATTGAAAATATGCATCAAATAACACTTGATGTTAAAGCTGCCCAATTGGTAGTAAAAGTAAGTAATAACAACAATTATTTCCCCGTGTGACTGCTCTGCAAATCTGATTTTAGCCAACAGCTCCAAAACTAAACAGAAAAGGCAGCTGAAGCCAGTGCCTGATGTTGTGTCGTGATACTGCGTAACAAGTCCAAACATCATAGCTTTCGATGTCGGGCGTTGTTTTCAAAGCTGTGTGAAGTTCTAATGTGGCGTCGCTATCATAAGGCGCATTCTTTTTGACATCACATCAGGCACTGTCTTCAGTTTCCTTTTCGGTTTTGTTTTCGAGCAGTTGTTGAAAATTGAACGTCTGAGGTCATCACATAAAAAAAAGAGTTCATTATCGCAATCAACATCTTTGCACTCGAGTGTTATTTAATGCATGTTTACAAAATGAGTGCATTAGCTCTTTAATATTGAAAGAGTTTTCCAAAAAGCAGACTTTCTACGGCTTACCACTTAGTCGCTGCGGTCAAGTTTCAAATAAAAAATAATGTCCTATGATATTTTGTCATATAACCGTTGGAAATGTTTGAGACAGAATCACAGAAAAAGTCTGTTTCAATCTGATTATTCTAATGCTATCTCATTCTAACTACATGTAACACACAGTATACCCCATCCTCACTTTTCAAGTTAAATGCTACACTAATGTTCTGTCATTCACCTTGCCTTGACCTAATAAATAGAATGAATTGTTCAAACTGGGAAATGCATGTCATGTCATATTTGGGGGGGGGTAGTGATTATAGTCTGAAATAATAATTGACCATGTGTTAACTTAATGAGTTATATGTTGATGGATGATATGCGGGGGGTGGGGGGGGGGTGGGGGAGTATTCAAACTTAATTAATTGGATGAAATTTGGAATTGACCAGTATGTATTATTAATCAATTTAATCAGGTTATTATACCATTGTGATTCTCATGCCTTGAGAGAGCTTTGATTAGTAATAACGGGGTTTCCGCAAGGGCCTCTTTTGGTCCGCAAAAGGAATCATTCCCCCTGGAAATAGTATAAAAATTCCCCCAAATGCGCAAAATTTCTCAATATTAGCATTATTAAAGCTCTATGTTCCACCTAATCAGGACAAACAGGACCAAGAAAAAAATTCTTGGTGGAAACCCTGAATAGAGTTATTCTATCTAAAGCCAGTCAAGATAGGAGCTTGCCAACACTGTGCAGTGAGGATTTTCTTCAATGTCTGCCAGTGTGATTTTCAAATATGGCAAGTGGTGGTTGTATTGATGTTAGCCAATCAAGTTTTAATTTTAAAGAGGTCATACATTGAACTCCTAATATCAAGCCCGTATTCTGATCAGATAATGTGTAAATGTTCAGCCAAGGCAACACGTGCAGTGTTCGACTCTGATATGCGAAGATGAGTATATACGCAAGAACATTTCTCATTTAAGAAACGCGTACAGGTCAAGTTTATGATGAAATTACAATATTTTGTGATGGGATCATGAATGCGCATTTTAAAAATATTCTTGATAAGATTTATGAAGTACACAATTGCCCCCCCAAAATTTTCATAGGATGAATTTGAAGTGTAACTGTGGCACTTGTGTAAGTGTAAGCTTATGTCATATTCAAGATAAAGATGTGAATAACAAAACGTAGTAAAGTTTTCCCCCAACAGTTCACTTGTATTCTGTCTCAGGAGATTCAAAGGCAGCTTTCTACAGTGGGAGAGAAATCTACACTGCCTCTTTTGACGTCAGAGATGACGTTAATGACGTCATACTTCTAGCGTCCTGCACTGTCTGCGGGACGTCGCGCCAATGCAGAGAATGGAACAGTATTGTAGCAATGTTGCGTTGTGACATGGCTAATCATTTCATAATAATGTCACAAGTTCTGACATGCTTGTGGCGCTGTGCACTACAATAACATTAATAACATTGAAATCGTTAAAATTAAAGTCGTAAAACAAGAAACAAGGTATAAATTCTATAATTTGGAAGATTATCTTGGATATGACGTAATTTTGCAAAAGTACCACAGTTACACTATACCACTTAATTATAAAATTTGAACTTGGAACTGTTATTTTGTCATTACCGTTCCTGTCAAATGAATGCTTGTTACAGATATTCTTAAATGGAATAACATTCAGTAAACTTTTCTTCCTTGAGAATTATAATTTGCGCATGAAACACATCTTCAGTGTTATTGCTGTGTTCCCGGAGATTATGGGAAACAAATTATAAAAAACAGAATGTTTTATTTATATGCCTATGAAAAACTGTGGTGTGAATTTTCTGCGAAAAAGGTTGTTTTTTGGTGATAGCTGCATGATTTGCATCTTGATTCACGTCTTGCTCTCACCGGCAATTACAGCAACATTCTTCTGTCTTTAAAACCCTCATCAAACTCCAAATGAGAAATCTGTCTAAACTTGCTGTTCAGTTTCAAGACTACAACATAGTCGCGAACCAAATGGATTCAGGTGGTTTTCTGATTTGGAGTCTGAAAAGCAAATTTCAGGCTGTTCTGGATTTTACACCGAACCGTAATCATTGGTGAGAAGAGCCATTTGGGGGCTGTTTGGTGAGATACCAAATAGGCTGGTTCCATCGAATAGCACAAACTGATATGTCATATTGAACTAGTCTAGAAAATACTCTGAAGTTCAGGGGAACGTTTAGCTTGAAAGGCTTGGCTCCCAAAGGACGGACCACTATCGAAACGAATATATGCAATATATTATGCACGCTTGCCGTGAAATAAGTTATCCTACACAGATCTTACTTTCATCATTCTCAACAAGTCTAAATTATCTGCTTTTGTGAACGGGTATTGGAAAACAAATATTGAAATATTGAAAAAAAACACCCTTCAGCTCAGATGTCTGCATGTCCAGACAAGACCCAAGAAATCGGGAACAATACGCATGCAATCACGAATCAGCTGCAGTTGTGCAGGGCCAAATTTGAGATTCTACTTACGAATGCTGTGAGGTCCTGGATATTTTTGGGGTCGGCACCGTTTGAGCTGAAATCTTTTCCCGTATCTGCCATGGCTTTTCTTTGTATAAAAACACGAATATCACAGTCAAAACGAGATTTAAACACGTCTTCGACTTCCAACGGCACTTCCAACGAAGCAAATGACAAATTCGGTTCCGCTTTAAAGACCACTTTCTGGTTGTCGCACATCCCACCATAGCAACCTGCAGACAACACAGGCCACATACATTTCAAAGGTGGAAGTACTGCACATGCGCACACTGTGTGTAGTTTTACCGAGCTTGTCGTAACTTGTTTGCCAGAAACCGTTATATACAACATGTGGTTGGTAGGCAATTTCGAGAGCCATCACCGATGGATAAAATCTTGGGTTGAAAACAAACTGTAGGGTTTCCGAAAAGGTGAACGAGTTGCCAATGCACGCAAAATAATTTCCGCGTTCTGTAAAAATGTGATCAAGTGAGCGTGCAGTTAATAACATGTCAAAGGCAGTTGATAACGATTTCACAGTCAGAACAACATAAAACCACAATGGCTGCTGCAAGTCAAAGGAAACAAGTCAAACAATATCTGCAAAATATAAAGGGGGGAAAGCATGGTGCGAACCGTCGAACAGCACAACTTGACAAAGGCCGTCACTCGCAGACCGCAGCCGAGTCCAAAAAATGTGAACAACTCGGGCAATTGAATCAAAAACGTTGTAACCGAAATATGATGAGGTAGGTTACATATCACGGATCCAATGCCCTCGCAAACTAAGGGTTTATTCATCACATTTTCTACTTTCCTGACCATTTATTTCCTCCGTTAAGTTCCTTTCATTTCCATAAACGGCAAAAGAAAAAATAATCATGGCGCTTGATCTTTCAAAAACTAAATCCGCCGCCATATTTAGAACATTCTGGCGTGATTCTGATTCGCGCGCGTGAGGCTATCTAAACTCAGGATTACAAGAAAAACTGAATCCGTTCAGTCGACCCAGTCGCTTAGGGAGATGAAAAATCCCGTAAATTACCTTTTTATGTATGTGCCTTCTATTAATATTATGCTTGATATCGATAGTTACAATTTTACATTTAAATGCAGATAACGTGACAGCCTTATGGATGCATCTTCACCAGCCAAGTCAACTACATCGCAAAGCTCTCTACGCTGTGTACAGAGCAACGTGATGTACGTCGACTTGGCTAGAGAAGATGTATGGATGAGCCGTTTCCGACTTTCCTGTCTACAATCCCGAAATTACAATCAGTCTCGTGCCACCATAGCGATATTTTCAAAATGGCTACCGATTTAGTTTTTGGAAGATCGAGCGCGATGATTTTTTTTCTTTTGTCGTTTATGGAAATGAAAGGAGCTGGACAGAGGAAATAAATGGCCAGGGAAGTAGGCAAATATGTATTCTATCCAAACGAGTGCAAAGCGGTAGGATTTTTATAAGCGCAAACCTACCCGATGGTGGGAAATTTTGCGATAGGGGTGCACTCCACACTAGGCCACGGTTTCGCACAAATGGCCCCTAATTTTATAATAAGGAAGGACGCCCGATTTTGACAGCATGATAATTCTTCTTACCTTTCTACTAGCTGATATCTATAGTATCACCCTGCTGGACGTAACCATTTCTCCAAACGAGGATATAACAATTGCTTGTTGATCGCACCCACTCGCCACTACAGAGTTAATCGTGTCCGGAATTGAATATCTGGCGGGCCAAAATCCGCACTTTTTTGTGAAGCGAAAATGATGATTCCTTTATGGCGATAAAATTTTACAAAAAACGAGTAGGTCGACCCCCTGTTTTTTTCGCCATTTTAAATTGTTCTTTGGACGGGAAACACTTTAACATACATAAAAAGAAAATCATTTCGTACGTTTTCTCTGGGTTGCGGGTAGAATTTGACACATTTTCATATATTTTATGGAGTTTTTCAGAAAAGTTGAAGAAGGTTTAAGGAGGATTGTACGTATTTTCTATTCAATTTCAATAGCTCACAAGTCTTCTGAAATAATGGCACGGGTTTGCCCATTTAGAAAATATATACTTTCACAGGGTTTTTGTTAAAGATTTTACATCAATTTGTGGCCGAAGATCCGAACCCATGCCTGTTTTTAGCCGCACATCATTTAGGTGTGGAATGCACCCTAGGAATTTTTGGTTCAACGGCTAAACCGTAGGTTGTCTTTATCACAAAATTAACCTACGTTTAAGTGGGCGGATGACCCCAGATAAGGTACATTTGAAGCTGAACACATACAAATTTCTAACCCGAAAACACCGACTGTCGGGGTCTAATTAATTTTTGTTAATTATTATTCATCTGTCGGACCCGTTGTAAGAGTTGCCACGCCCCCTCACCTATCACAGCTAGAGTTTCTGAGTAAACAAAGTTCGTTTCCTGATCCGTTTCTATTCCTAAGTCCGTGTATCATAGGAAAAGTTAGCCTATATTGATCCCGTCAATACATAATTTGACAAGGTGCCCGGTCCTATCAATAGGCATATGACAACTATGTCTCATCTCCATAAGTAATTAAAGGCCTAATTGTTTGACTGAACAAAGTTAAAACGGATTTATTTGAGGACCCCTCACGACCACCATTTTAGATATATACCCACGATGGATAAAGGCTAGAAATGACTCCAACATAAACAATGAAAAGCCGCAAAGTTTCAGCTCTTGATGTTTGTTCGTCATGGAGCTATACGTGGAAAGTTATAGCTCTGACAGATACACTGGGCGTCTCACGGGCGGCTCTAAACGCCCCCGGACGTCTTGTAACTAACAATACACCAACCTGCTTTCTTCACAGCAACCAGAAGGCAATACCATTTACCAGACCGAAAAAAAAATCCGCCCTTCCTGGCCTTACTTACAGTGATGATAAGTTTTTTTTCCATTGCAGTCTTCCCGATGAAATAACGTACAAGATATTCCAGTTCTTGGGAGCACGCGACCTGTTATGTTGTGGCCGGGTCTGTAGAAGATGGAACAACTTGGCCAATGATAAGTACGTTTAATATATCTTCACATTCAGTAAACTTATTATACCATTTATTGACGAGGACCTGAAATCTACACACATTTCTCGTCGTCATTTATTGGTGATGGTCAGGTCCCACCGCCAATAAATGGTGATGACCTGAAATCTACACACATGTCTCGTCGTCATTTATTGGTGATGCCCATGTCCCGCCGTCAATAAATGGCGATGACCTGAAAGCTACACACATTTCTCGTCCATCTGAACATCCGTGGCCCGAATTGGGGAGCGTCCGACCGGGGTGCTTTGTAGTGAAAGTAAGGCTTTGGCGTGCAGAGCCGTAGCCAGGATTTACTGAGGGGTGGTTCGCCTTCACTCCAAAAGGGCACATCAGGGGGTTCGCTGTATGGGGAAAAGGGCAAATAGGGGGTTCGCTTCAGTTTGAAAAGGGCATTTATATGAGAAAAATATATAATATTTCCGAAAGGGGGGTTTTCCCGAACCCAAAATAACCCCCCTGGCTACGGGCCTGGCGTGCATGCGCTGTCGGGGAAAGTGTGGGAAGAGAGCATTTGAATGGACCTTTTGGGCTAGAGATGGCCCATCCCCATGATCCCTGGTCCAAATGGGTCGTATGAGGTATCAGTTTGAAGCGCTCGTGGAGTAGCATCCGACTGGCCTGGTGTGTAGGGGAAGTAAGGCTCTATCGCGCATGCGCAGACAGGGAATTGTGGAAAAGGGCATTTGGGGTAGGAGTATTGGAGTGGTAAATTTTTTCTTGTGAATGGGATGTGGGTATTTCTTTTCTATGTCTCATGCTGTAGAGTACGATGTAAGGGGTCTTGTGGCTATGGATCCACTGCCACTGAAAACATAACATGCTCAGTGCGCAAGCAGGCTACGCTCATACTTGTATGAGCTTGTATCTCCTTGTTCCCCCTGCTGATTCACATCGCATGTTTCGCGCCTCTCAGGCCAACCACCAATGACCAATGAATATCACTCTTACCAGAAGTGGATGAAACTATAGTTTTCATCCACTTCTGCTCTTACGGAAGAGTCTTGGTCCGCTTTGTTTATCACGGCAACGGACATCTGAGCATCCGACACCTTTTCTCTCAGTGGGTGTTCTTTCGGCCATTCGCCATTAAATGTCTCCATGAAATGACGTCGCTAAGCTGCCAAGGTTAGTCTCTCGGAAACAGTAATAAATTAGCCAGCGTATATGACATCGAATGAGTGATAACAGTGTGGAAAAACGCGAGAAACTGTTCACAATCAACTGTGAATTAAAGCAATATGAGTTGTCTCCCTTTTCAAACGTTCACATGTCGTTAACGGCAAAACTAACAATAAACGGACGGTGAAACAGCTCTAATTACATTAATTTCTGAGTTAAGAGTGAACACATTTTTGGATAACTTCCTCCATTGTGTAGTAAGGTTCGTCAACTGATTGCAAACATTTGTTCACTGATACCTTCGAATAATTAACAAATAAACCCCTGTAAAGGCCACGCTTTATCGTCATGAGTATATAAGGAGATCAAGCTGCCTAGAATGGTAACGTAAAAACACCGTTCAATCGTTTCAGATTTTGAATTGAATGTTGAATGTTAATAAAGACGGGGAAAAGTTTCTTTGAGAGATGCGGTAAGAGGGCGTGTCGCTGTCAAAATATTGGCATGGCTCCCACATTACATGAGAGTCGTGATCTCACTATCATGAAGGCATGACGTAATTTCGATCACGTGAGGTAGTTAGCCAATCGTGGTTAGTATGAGGAATCTGGTTATCTCCGGGCTGTTACGGCACGGCGATTGGGTAACCAGATAAAGCGCCCCCTTACGGCCAAGAGGCGCGAACTTCGCGATGTGAATCAGCGAGGAGAGTAGGGATACAAGCTGTTTATCAGCGTTCAAGCAGGCCTGAAGTGGACGTTTTGGGGTCAAGGTGGGCCAGTATTGGTCTAAACCCAGCTAACAATTTAACGTTGTCAGAACGTTGTGACAACGTTACATTTTCGTTGTGGGAACGTTGTGGTAAAACGTTATAGCAACGTGATCCTGTGGAGTTTTGTAGATGTTCCCGGTTGGACGTTATAATTTAACGTTATGATAACGTTGTGACACTTTTGTTGTGACAACGTTGTGGTAAAACGTTGCAGCAACGTGATCTTGTGGAGTTTTCTAGACGTTCCCTAACGTTGTGGTTGGACGTTAGAATTTAACACATTGGTTGTGACAACGTTGTGGAAAACATTGCAGCAACGCGATCTCTTTTCTAGAGTTTTCTAGATGTCACCACAACGTTGTGATCGAACGTTTTGATAAAATTTTCCCGGAACATTGACAATGGAACTTTAAGGGTATCTTGGGTTCACCCACTTAAAGTACAACAGGCATAAATCTGAAGAAAAAACCCCCCTTTTAATCACTTTAGGTCCAAAATTCTGTATGTACGGTTAAAACCTTTCCAGGATTTATTCCTCTTCTTCTACACCTCCAAACCCCACCCTTTCAATTTGTATTGAAACATCCTCAGTTGGCGAGGTAATTTCGAACTCTATAGAACAAGTAGCACTGAATGACAGTTGAATTAACACAATTCTTAGGTAAAGAGGTGATTTATTGTAATTAATTTTGAAGCTGGCACTCTCCTCCCCCTATCAGTTCTTCAAGTATGCTCCGACCAACAATAAAGCTTCAAACAGAAGTCCAGTCAGAATTTTACGAATTTCCAGGATTATATATCCACTGGAGCCCTGCGTATTTAACGTTGACGTTCTTCATCAGATGCGGACAGATCGGACAGGTTCCCATTGAACTGATCCTTGGTGGCATTGCTCTTCTTCCCAGCGGGTGTCTTATATTTTGGTCCACCTTGTTTGTGAGGAGCATACTTCAGTGTATTTGCAATCGCTTCCTCTATGTCATCCGCCTTGGCCGCTTCAAAATTCCTCATGCAGGCTTCTGAAATATTGAAAATAAAATAAATATTATATGATTTAATTCAAATTTGATGGACGATGTCCACCAATCAAAACTCAGGCATATTCAGGCTGATCTAGTTTTCAATGGAAACAAAACAACCGAAAGAGATTTTAGGGGCAATAAAATGCATATTACTATACTAAATATAATATAAATGATTCTTGTATGTAAGGCAGTTATGAGAATATTCAAACTATGACAGCATTTTGAAAGCTATACCTTTGGTCTGGCACTGGTGGGCATACACGAAGATGAGTTACTGATCAATCACTCCAAACAGTAAACTTACCGATTAACACCCGATGAATGGCCAAATCCCGCAGGGAACTTTTGCCTTTCAGTAAAAGGACCACAGCGTGTTGGTTCCCAGTTGCCCCAGCTTTCTTCTGATGTTTTCTCCGATATTAACACCGCCCAATGTACTGAGATGAAGACATGGAAAATAGAAAACAACACACAAAGATGCAAAATTGTAAAAGGCAAAACCGGACCAGCTAGAGCAAACATAGCCGGTCTAAAGACATTTAAATTATTTGACTGTCTAGGGGCAAGATCTATAGGCCTATGCTTTAACAATCTACATTTTTTTAATATAAATATATATATCCCTAGAAAAATTGCCGCGTCTGATGCTTGATGGACTTCCCATTCATCAGATTTGTTTTTCAAGGTATAGGAGTAGTATTATGTGTATAGGTGTGAATGTTTTTAGTATCGGCCTGTTCTTTGTAAGTATATCGGTGTGCATTGGTCTGTGTTGGACTGTATGATCTAACGGTCTGTAAATTTTAAGAGGATGGGTCAATTAAATGGCACTGATTTAGCATATTGACCTACCGGTGCATGAGTTATAATGAGGTATGAATACTCAATCAAGTCTTAAATTCGTGATATACATTGAGCTAGGCTTAAGGTATTCAATGCATGTGGTGGTATAGTATACTTTGTACGCTATATTATTATCGTGTGAGCCATTTCAGTTTTTTTTCTTCGGGGTTTTGTCCGAATCCCGCCATTTCAAACCTATTCCTTAAATTATTACTCTCTTAAATAATTAGATTGGAATTAGGGATCAATCTGTTTCGATTGAGAATCAATCTATTAGAACTGAAATTTCCAACGGTTGATCAGGATATATTAGATTGAATTTTCAGTCTACGTTAGATTCATTGTGCTCTTTTTAAACTGAAAAGATTGAACTGAAAGATTGACTTTTTAATCTGAGAAGATTGGAACCTGGGACAAGATCTAATCTTCACAGATTTAAAAGTCAATTTTTCCGTTCGATTGAAATTATTTTCACCAATAGTCACCAATTCAAATATAATTATTTAAGAGAGTATCATTATAGGATAAAGTACGCCCGCGGACAATGCATATACTAATTAGTGTTTCATCTCTTTCATCTTTTATAAAATAAGTATAAATCAGCCTGCGAGGGATCTTTGGATAAAATACATCTAGCTATTCGCCCTTCAATGAAAGTGACAATAGTACGCATGCGCACATATCTTGTAATCATAAATTTTGATTAAGCAGTATGCGATTAAAAGGGTTCTATACTGTATATAGTAATAATTTTATAATGGGACTAAGCGTAGTGAATTTAAATTCAAAGGGATGATAAAATATTATCTTCGTTCACAAATCGACATTGTTAATACATCTACATACATAATCTCGCAGATAGGCCCCATCAGGAATATTATTTAACATCTGGAATCTCAATGAAAGCATGAAATGAAACCTTTCTGAAAATCGTACCCCGTAAATATGGGAAGGCAAAATGTAACATAAACCTTAATAGTGCCATTCACATACTCCCCAAACATGTTACCACAGTATTGGAAATTATATTTCAGTCTGAATTCCGTTCCGACACAATCCCGTACAATATAATACAATTAAGAATCGTTATCAATTTATATTATCAATTCCAAATGGCATACTCGTAAAACAATTATACTCACCCTCAGTAGTAGGAACAGCAGATGGAAAGCACATCTTTGACTATAACGGTGGTTGAAAGATGGCAGGAAAATGAGCTGGTTGGAGATATGTTTGGTCAATGACTAAGACAGCGATAGACTGAGACCAAAGTTACAGATTTCAGGGCTTTTTGACCATCTGGAAGAAATCATCCACACAAAGACATCTTGGATCTCCCGCCTTTTTGGTCTTACAGGGCAAATTAGGTAGGTTAAATATAGCCACACTTGGGTCATAGTTTGTGTCCAGTTAAGAACTAAGCCTGCCTTCATATATATATAAGCCTGTGTGGGCTACAGACAGTATATTTAAGTATAAAGTTGACATCCAGCCATGACCAGTGGCAACTGACTCGTTTACCTATCAATCCCAATGAATAGATTTCAAAGGCATTGGTTACAAATTAATAATAGGTATTTGAAATCAATCCTTTAGTTCTGCCTTAATTGCATGTAACCTATTATTATTATGCATTTTTTACATCCAAATGATAAATGGTTGAACTTAGAAATCGAAACCAGAATTAAAGATTTTATGGGCAATTATCTATAAAAATTTGGCTGAATATTATAAAGCCTACATAGACTAGAACCTTAAGAACCGGGGTATCCAAAAGTTCCATTGTTTTCTAAATTAGATCTAATGGAAAACATGACGTCCTTGTAACGTCACAGTAACGTAATGAAACAACGTCCCTAAATAACTTATACACAATGTTTTGACAATGTTCACCGGAAACGTTGCCGGAACGTTAGGCTGAAACGTCCGTGTTTTACGTTACTGCAACGTTCTGGTAACGTTAATTCTGACCTGACCAAACCACAACTTTCCCACAACGTTGTGAAAACGTTGTGTGTTAGCTGGGAAGGGGTCGTGTGAGGTATCGGTTTAAAGCACTCATGGGGGAGAGTCCGACTGGACCAGTGAGTCGTAGAAATGGGAATTTTGTTGTTGTTGAGATTGTGTAGTCTCTCAGTTAAAAAAAAATCAAGGGAAGTAATCCAGTTGCCCCTTAGTAGTAGAGAAAGCAGAAGCCCAGTATATTTGCGCTATGACCTTTGTGGAGAGTTTTACAGTAACGCCATAACGTCCTATCTTAATGCCATAACGCCCTATCTTAACGCCTTAACACCCTAGCATAACAGTTTTGTAATATTTTGCGAGAGATTGTACAATCCTATTATACAATGCTAACACCTCGACAATGCATGTGTATGTATTAAGCCATTCACACCACGGAATAAAACATGTTGAGACTTGCTTTCCCCGATGACGTCATCGCTCTACGCCCGGACATTGTACGGGGGTGTTGTAACTTGTAGGTCATCGCTCTATATGTCAAGGAACTTTTTGGGGGAATTTTCGGGGGAAAACCCTGTTCTATTTATAGATCATGTCGGGTAGCGCTAGACTGGGGGTGAAAGGTGTAAACGCACGGAGTTGTAGTAGAAAAAGGGCAGTTTGGGAGGTGCTGACTATGCCCCGCACTTCAAGGTTATTTGCATAGCGATACATGCAGCAAGAGGAGGGAAATCCCCACGAGACGCCTTAGCACGTATCTTAACGCCTTAACACTTATCGTAACGCGTTAACGCCCATCTTCACGCCTTGACACCCATCTTAACGCCTCAACACCCGTCCCAACACCTTGACGCCATGATGCAGACAGATGAAAGAAAGATAACACGTTCACAAGTTTTCATATAGTGTATTCCAATGTTACATCACATCCAATCTGCGAGAGCCACGTTGGGTATGTTTACAATTCAAGTATGCTCTTGTCCAATCAAAAGTCGCCATTTAGCGCTGCATCTCTCATATTCGTTCTTGACCGTTAGCTGTATTCTCGGCAGCAGGGTTAAGGCATGAAGATAGGGCATTAAGACGTAATGACGGGGGTTAAGGTCGTTGATGGACGTCACTGCATATTGATGAATTAGTGTCAATTCCTTGGAATATCTAGACCAATCAGAGCTTCTGAGCTATTTCATCAGGGCGTTGAATAGTTAAGCTAGGCGTTGGCGGGCGTTACGTCGTCGGACATGCGTAAGATCAGAGTTTGAGCTGATCTGTCATCACAGCTCCCGAGCCAGCGTGTCTAATCCCGCTTAAGTTGGTGCTAGGGGCTGTGTGGAACTTCATAGTCTCCACATGAACAGCTACAATAAAAGCGCGGCTGAGATACTAAGGCTAGGACGGAGAATCCACCGTATTCTCGGCACAATGTCAGATGCCGAGAGAAGCTTTCCTGTGGAATCATATGGTTGATTTTCAGTCGTCAGACGTCGTCAATTTTTTTCCACTTCTTGCATATCGCTCCAAATTATTACCTGTATACGGTAGGATTCTGCTGGTGGACTGTTAGACCCCCAAGGCCCGCGCTCTGTACGTGTCATTCGACAAATATATGTGAGTTTATTGGTGGGAAATTCAAGCCGTACGACGTCGGGCATCACAGGTTAGTTTTTCTGGGTATTCTTGCATTAACCAGGTTTACCCCATGTTGAGGCGTTTATCCCATCAGACGTCCTCGATGCTCATCCATTAATATCGGATAAGTTATTGTTTGAGCTGATCTGCCATCACAGCTCCCGAGCTAGCGTATCTGATTCCGCTTAAGCCAGTGCTAGGGGCCGTGTGAATACTTCATAGTCTCCACATGAACATCTGCAATAAAAGCGCGGCTGAGATACTAACGCTACGTCCGACAATCCACCATATTCTCGGCACAATGTGAGGTGCCAAGAGAAGCTTTCCTGTGGAGTCATTTGGTTGCTTTTTAGTCGTCAGACGTCGTCAATATTTCCCACCTCTTGCCTATCGCTCCAATTTACTGTCCAAAAAAACGTGCACAGTCGACGTTCAATCGTCAATATGGCTTACTCTTGCTCTGAGTGCGAACGCACGTTCACCAGACATTACGATATGATGCGACATCAGAAGAATATACATGGGATTGAAGACACCGAGGCACAAGAAGCTGATGCAGATGCTGAGAATATACCAGCGGATTCTGAAAGTCTGCCGACTGATACCGAAACAGAGACTGCTAAGAGTCTATCTACTGATACGGAGAGCTTGATCTCAGATAGTCAGCCTACGTCCCAGGGAAGCCGGAGTGAGGAAGAACCTACCTTTTGGGATCGTATGGTGACAGCAGAATACTCGGGCTGCAACGATCGCGAACGCCGGACAGGATAAATTACAACAGTTGTACACCCAGCTGCGCCCCCGCTTCAGAAAAACAGCCTTGACGATATCTGAATAGTATAGCCTGCTACAGCTTGAAATGAAAGGCGACACCACACAGAGGTCCATTATGAAAACCAAGCGTCACCTGGAAGAGGATATTTGGCTACCGCCCACCGAGGCCCTGCAAAATGCGATCAAAATGCTCAAACAGGTGTTCCACGACATATTGCTGTTACAGTATCCTGGCTCGCCCGACGACGATTAGGAAAAACGGATCAGAGTGAACATGGGCGAAGGTTGACGCAACACCAAATGGCAATATTCAACCGGATCCGCGTACGGAGTTTACGCTATGTCTTAGCGAAGTTGGACTATGAATTGTGGAACTTTTCAGCTCCTCAGACAGCGCGTGGTAAGGGGCGACTAACTGAGGCACCCGTGGGGTTCCCGGATGTAATAATGAATAGAACCTTACCCGCGGGTTTCCGGGTGTAAAAAGGAATAGGACCCAAACGTCACAATATGACTGAAATGTTGTTAACAGCGACGTTAAATCATGCTCACTCACCTAACCTGTAGAACTTTAGCACTAAGCACGAGTTGTGGATGTAGCGCTTTTGTGCTCTGGAATTTACTTCACCACCTGATGGATATCGCCTTCATTTGGTGATATACATCACCTTCATTTGGGGATAGATATGGTCTATATTTGGTGAAATTTGTTTCTCATTCATTTGATGTTGGATATCACCTTAGGCCTAATGTGCTAATGACGAGTCACCTTTGTCGCGTGTGAAGCTCGTTTCCGGGTTCTGAGTATTGACCAATCACAGAGCTTCTCTGTGATTTGGGGATGATTGTTTTGCAGACGTCGAGGTCCGCATGGGGAAGACAGACCTGGAGATAGTAATATAGAGTCTGGTTTCTAAAGAATATAACATTAATCTGATGAAACAAGCAGAAATATATGAGAAGATGAGATTTACATATACCGTACACCGGTCGCCTCCTCGTTGCTAAATTAGACGGGCCGGACGCGTGACTTTGCTTTTCCCTCACAAGAACCAAAAGTGATCCCTGTCATGATTTGTATCCCAGCCAAGCTTTTATTGTAGCTGTTCATGTGGACATATTGAATGACATGACCACGCGGCTCCTAGCACCGGCTTGAGCGGTATTAAATAGAATAGTTCAGAGCGATGATGTAATAGCCCTATCAAGTCCTCTGTTGGAATACGATGAAATATGTGACCGCCATATAGCAAAATAACAACCTAAACCAGGGAGTAGTTATTGAATGCAAGTTCGTATTCAGAACAAATACATGTGAGGCCCGACGCCGACCAAGCGCTTCATTCTCACCATGTTTACAAGTCACAATTACAATGATTTTGTACAGAGGGCAAGTCTGGGGGACGAAACGTCCACCAGCAGAATCTCACCATATACTGGCAACAATTAAATCCAACATAAAAATGGTGGTGGAAAACCATGCCGGCGTACTGACAAGAAGTCATATGACCACACAGACAAACATACTGACTGCATATTTCTAAAACCATCACAAGAAGCAAAAGTGTTCCCTGTGATGATTTATATCTCAGCTACGCTTTTATTGTAGCTGTTCATGTGGACATATTGAATGACGTGACCACACGGCCCCTGTATAGCACCGGTTTGAGCGGTATCATTAGATACAACTATTTCAGAGCGATGACGTTATACCCCTATCAAAGCTCGGTCAATACTTGAATGGGTGACCGGGTGCTGTACTGGCTGGGCTGATCAGTGTCCAGGGTAATAGGAACTGTGAGCACTCTCGTGTTCTGACTGAACAAGGTTGAAAACGACGTTAAACCCTACTACTCACTCACTCACTCACTCTGCTGGAAAATGTGACCATCCCTCTGGCTGTATTGTTGGAGATCTGCAGTTTACATGCTATTTAGAACGCACGTTTATGTACTGGGTATTTATAAATACGACATAAAATCTTTATTTCAGTTTGCTGTGGGTAAAAATCTGCCAAATCCATGTCGGATCATATGGAGAACCCGCCCGGTCCACATCATCTGATATGCCATACACGTATTGGAAGTCTCAATGTATCAAGCGGTAAGTTATCACATGGGACTACATCCGGTGTGTCCATGTGTGCACTGTCTGTATCTCTATTAATGTAGCCGGTCATAGAAAGTTCAGCCTTCTGTCTGTCAGTCTGTCTGTCTCATAGTCGGTGTATACTTCATGTAAGGATATTCCCGAGGGTTGCCCGATATTGCGACGAAAATGAAGCTTTAGTATCGTATATATCTTGTTGAAATGGGTCCGTCAATTTTCAATTTTCGTTTTTCGTTTTCGGTTTCTCAGAATCAAAAATTGAAATTTGACATTCAATTTTCAATTTTCGTTTTTCGTTTTACTTCGCGCAAAAATGAAAATCAAATATTGAAAATTGCCTCGACTTGTCCGTTTTTCGTTTTTTGATTTTAACTTTGACGCATCAATGTTAACTGCGCAAGGCTTATGATGTCACTTTCGGTCCGCGGAGTAGTATGGAAAACGCAAATCGGATTGTTTAGGCAGGTGTGGAGCACAATATGGAAATATATGGGAGTGTCACCACACTATAGATCCCTGGAGCCAGGCATTCGAGCTAGATTATAATGGGCCAACTGCGCATGTCTAGAAGTGAGTAGGCATTCGTGCAGTAGGTGTGAAGCATTATATGGAGAACAACACTGTTGATACACATATGAGTTTCATTAAAGTAGGGTAAAATATTAAATACGTGGGTACTCTAATCATAACCCCAAAAGGAACTTCCCGCGTCGATGCGTTGAAGCTTTTGACACCCGCACTTAAAGCGTTGAAGCGTTTTGACGCTGAACGTTGACGGGCATGTAAACGCTCCAACGATTCAGGTCCCAAAAATAGAGAATGAAGATTGGACCTGAAGCGTTGAAGCAGTCAGACGTCTGGCATCAAACGTGACGTTTGTGTGCTTGTTTGAATGATGGTTTACGGAACGCTGGCCATATACGGATTTCGCGGCCCATCACCGCGATGCTTACTCTTATTGGTATTAAATCTTTGTTGGTATCTTTATGAATACTATATTTCAAATCAATAACAAATAGCGGTTGTGTGCAGGAATGCTGTTCGCTTTTGTATACGCTCTAAACATCTATTTTTAGAAATGAGAAAATCTAAGACTGCGTCCTGATTGACTCAATGCCAATAACCAATGACAAATGCGGGATGCCACCTATCCAGACCTGTCTGGTGCATCTTCACAAGTCCAGGTAAATCGTGAATCCTCTCACAGGGTTTACCCGGACATTTTTGATGATTCGAGTGAGTTTTTGAGTCCTTGCCTCAATCTCAAACATTTCATCTCCCGAGGTTAGCATGTCGGTATCCCAAGCCGGCGGTTTTTTGCTTTGACTCTCGATGACGATTTCAGTCTGACATCAAAGTTATGCCAGCGATGTCACATCTCAAACATTGCAGCTAGTGGTTTGGCACAATGAGCTTGCTGAGCCTGTTCAATAATTGGTTTGATTTAGAGGATACCCCTTGATCTCTGTTTTATCCAGAACTACCGTGGGCAACTAACCAAGGCAATGCATAGATACCCTAACAAATCGATCAATACACTGGCTCCCGAGGATGGCCTGGTGGGCCACAGGGCCTCTCACGCTCCACACCTCTTATACGACACGATTTGCGTTTTCTATTCTACTCGTCATACCGGAAGTGACATCATAACCCGTCCACGTGCGAACTTAACATTGATACATCAAAGTTAAAATCAAAAAACGAAAAACGGACAACTCGAGGCAATTTTCAATATTTGATTTTCATTTTTGCGTCAAGTAAAACGAAAAACGAAAATTGAAAATTGACTGTCAAATATCAATTTTCGTTTTTTGTTTTTGTAATCCCAGAATCAAAAATTGAAAATTGACGGTCAAATTTCAATTTTTGATTTTAAGATCACAAAAACAAAAAACGAAAATTGAAAATTGACGGTCAAATTTCAATTTTTGATTTTGAGATTACAGAAACAAAAAACGAAAATTGAAAATTGACGGTCAAATTTCAATTTTTGATTTTGAGAAACCAAAAACGAAAAACGAAAATTGAATTGTGCAAGGTTACACGGACCGAAATGGCTGGAATATGATAAGAGGGGCGGACACGGCCCTGTTCGGATTACTCGCAATAGTCGCTTTCAATCTTCGATAATTCTTACTGGAGATGTACTTTAGAGTCGAGTTCGACCCTATCTCAGTGAACTTGAACCGTATCACAGAAATACCATCTCAAAGCAAAGCTCTGAAAAATTCGTGCGTCGCGCCGAGAATCTGGAACAGATTGTCCGGGCGATCGACTGACGCGATGTGAACGATGTTCGAGATTTGCGGCACTTGTAGTTACTGGTACTGGTACCGATAGAGCTTAGCTATGCTATCCCTCCAAATTATTTCACATATTGTTCCCTTGTTTAATTGCCTGAAGGTGTTCAGAACAAAGAAACAAAAGGGCAATTCGACAGCTGAAGAAGATCCACCCCTATACCGGTCTACCCAGAGAGACCACTAATATCATCGGGTAAGTCTGTTACCATTGATTTCATCGTTGTGTTGGTTGCACAAAAGGACTAGTGGCGCTAAGATGGGATTTCCATACTACGGGTGGTTGCATCAGGAAGAAACATCTTTATTTCAGTACCAAAATAATAGTAGAGTAAAAATGTAACTGCTCATGCACAAGAAAAGTAAGTACGAAATTATCCATAATGCACATGCCGATGGGATGCAGAAGTGGACATATATGAGTTTTCTTCACTTTAGGGGTGAATTCGTGCAACATTTTGAAAAATTCCAACAAAAACACAAGTCATATGACCTCACAGCCCAATATTCTGACCGCATATCTCAAAACATCATAAGAACCCAAATGACCCCTGTGATGAGTTGTGTCTCAGTCACGCTTTTATTGCAGCTGTTCATGTGGACATCTAGAATGACATGACCACACGGCCCCTAGCACTCACATATATCCGCCTCTGAAATCTCGTTAACTTGTGCATCATGGATATTCGGACAAATATTTCTTATGCATGAGCAGGTATATTTTTACTAGACAACACTAAAAAAATGATGGTTTTGATCTTTAAAAGTGAAGTCCTTTTATCTTATAAAAAGTCCGTTATATATCGTTTTTGTATTCGATTTCATGTTTTCTTCAGAAGGCATTTTACTTTACATTGGCGTTTCAATAACGTCCCGTTTTTTTCAGTAATATTTACTTCAATCGAAATGCGTTTCCGTCGGTTTATATACTACAGTTCTTCGAAATAATCTAGGATTTGGTAATGTCTGACCTGGTTTGGTTCTTTGGCAAACAGAGATATTCAGTTGTTTGGTGATTCTTTAAAATCCAAATGTTTTTGTGCAAAGACAATTAGGCCTGAACCTAATTTGGTTCTAAACTGCTCGTGAATAGCGAAACAAAGGAAGCTTTTATATTAAAGAGAACAAATCTTGTCGCTCTATTTGATGTTTCAATGTGGTTTCATACCCCTACTCAAAACCATGAGGAACCAACCGAAGAAGCATGAAAACCTCCAACACTTCTCAGAATGTATGTCATGGTAGAGAAATCTGTTGATACTAAAACTACCGTACATACACTGAACTAATACATGTTTTAACACTCCATTGGAATCAGTCTGCTTGGTTTGGACTGGCAGTTGGTACTAAGGGACGCAAGTGGGCGGGATTACTGCCTCATGACGAGGGACCGTTTCCAATTTCCCATGTCTCATACCTTACGATGGTACAGCCTGGAGGCCCCAGCCATGAGTCAAATTAGAAAAATTCTCGTATATTCCATCAACCCCCTTTTTTACGAGAAAGGCAAGCCGCTAGAATGCAGGTATGTGTTTGTCGATTTCTTCTTCCTTCATGGTCTTTATATTTTCTTTCACCACGTGTTGTTCACCCGAATAACTTTCGAATGCCTTCATCATACCGAAGCAACACTACTATATACATGTATATTCATTGCGCATTTCGATTAAAACATCACCGAGACTTTCGACATGAAACCGAATGAAGCCTTTTATCACACCTTCAACCAGACGAAGGTGCATGTGTGTTGTAGAACGGTTTAATCGTACGCTGATGACACGACAATTTAAATAATGTACCACTGAAAATGACTCCGGTGATGTAAACGCTCTCAATTTAATGAAGATAAAGTTTGATTGAATTTTCATGGACTGGCTCCCATTATATCATTATGAACAGATGATTTCGTTGACTTGGATGATCTATTTCACATTCTGCACAATTTTGTTAGATCAACTTGTTGATGATAGGCGCTAGAAAAGTTGTGACGCTCTCCATCTGGATGGCATTCATTCTGCTCATGTTCGATAACTCGTCGACAAATCATTCATCTCAACTGTTTACAATTTTAACGCAGTCATCCATATTGGTTATCAGCTAATTCAGCGCGATATAGATATCCTTCATTTAGAATTTTTTTGTCATGTGCGAAACCATTATTGGTTGGATACACACGCTTTGAATTCGAATTTACTTTTGTTCCAAAAACGTAGATGAATCTGACTTCTCTCTCTATAAATATTTTGACTACCTTTTGCCAAATGTATATGTTCCGGGGTTGAGAGATTACGGGTTATAAACGAAGTTGTGGATGATGCGCAAAACTTCACATCGTCCCAGACCTTGATCGATGATGATACTATTTTAGCTTGTGGTCCGTTCAGTGTCTCCGCTTTTTAATATGCGTACATAGGTCACTTCACCTTCACCATAGACATTAGCAGAAACGTTGTAGGTTAGATGAAATATCTTATTGTATATGATCGAAGCCCCCGAGAGAAGCGATGCCTTTTCTCAACGTTATGGAAGGTTTTATTAGCCAAAGTATCGCTTACTTAAATATGGCGGTGGTTCTTACAAATAGGCATGAAGTCAAGCATGGCCGACGATTCTTTACGAATTTTTATAGACACTTGATCAAACATGGCGGCTCTATAATTGATTCTGATTGGTAGAATTTTTCGCTCTTACATCCTGATCATGATCCCGAAGCAGTTCGCAACTCTTTATACAACTGATCGTGCTTCTCCTTCCATATTCATGTCCTTTTTCATCCTGCTGATACCCTTGCTTCTTCTTCTCCTCCTCCTCTTGCTCCTCTCTGAACCTGTGTTCTGAGGGCCCCAATTTCCCACTACGCTTGGTAGGTATTATTACACTATGATGATGTGATGTGATGTGTAAATTCCGTCTCTTATCTTTCAGTCCGTATCAGAGGTCTTTGCTATTTGTGGAGGACATCTATTGGGAGAGTTGGTCGAAGAACCACCCACCAGTATTCAAAGACGACACGGTTCATCTCTCCATTTTACCTTCTGGTCTCATGGTTGGGACATGGGCGGTAAGTGGAGTAAAGAAAAAAAGGCACAGATGCTTTTGGTTATGAGAACAATAGAGCGAGACCAAATCAATTATTTTTTAATGAAAAAAATTTTGATCGACATCGCTTCTTCCTATAAGATACCTAGTAATGAAGGTTTCATCCGGACCTATTATTACAAATCCCTTATGGCTTAGAGTAGTCTCAGAACAGATCTATGTATCATAGAAAAAATATTTAAAAGTATATATTAGTTATAAATACTAGTAAATGGGGTATGTTTTTCATGCATAATAGACCAAATAAAGTTGACATTGAATCGTGTTTTCAATATTGCAAAAAAGAATTGTCTATAGGCTTGAATTGACTCGGAAGTGGTCATCGTCTGAACTTTTGGTGACATGAATCCTTTCATGTTGAAACAATAGCTCTTTCCATACATGCGTTTTACTGTATGTTTATTTACCCGGGTTTAGGAATATAACAGTCAAAGTAAACTATCTTTTTGCTACGACTTGATAATTTTTCCATCTAGGGTGGATCAGAACTGGCTTTTGTCTCGTATAATATACACCATAACCAAATCGTGCAGAGATGTCTCCTCGGCACAAATAGCAGGTAAGTTGTTTGTCGTCATCTTTTGTACACACCTGGTCAGCCCAAGAGTCTCATCCTGGCATTTTCACTATAATCGAATTTTAGATTTATCAGTGTACTAGTAACATCCTCAGAACGCATTGCGCATTTAGATTTTTTTGACTTCGACCGACATTGGAAGCGTTTATATCTGCATATGAGAGAGATGGGAAATGCATCCAGTATATCTCATAGAATCATGAACAAGTAGCTCAACAGTTCCGAAAGAGCACACATTACAAGAGCATACCGTACAAGGGCACATCTTAAGGCCCATTCTCACGGTGCGATTTGTAGTAA
>JAVTVY010012899.1:0-54318 GCA_036873755.1 Hanleya hanleyi
ACACTCTTTTCCATGCAGCAAGCCAATATCAATGCATGATTTGCTCCTTCTATACAAATGATTACCTATTTCATCCTTAGGAGATATCACCTCATCCGACATGTTTGGTCAAGCCTTTTCGAAGGTTGATAATTTTATTAATTTTTTTTTTTAAGTCAAATTCTGCAAATAAGAAGCATTTCTTGTCAGTATCTATGGATATCGCCCTATAATCAATTCGCGAATATGTTTGTCATTAAGTCATTCGGGAGGTGATTTAAGTGCGAAATTTCAGGGTTAGTTCACTAAACAAGGTCTGCGTGTATAAGAGAATCATGTCGAATTCTCGTTATTATCTTTTGGTACATCAAATTATTGCATTCGCGAAAATGACTTCCAAGTCAATATGAAAGGTATCAAAATAAATTTAAAAAACTCTCAAGGAAATCAAGGTCCTAGCTTTTGACAACGAGATCAAATAGATCGCTTTTATGGTCAGTATCTGCTAATATATGACGTAATTTCATTCGTAAAACTGATTGACAAAGTAACGTAAATTGTGAAGTGTAGAACCAGTAAGTTCTAGCAGAAATGGGCTCTGACTTGAGAGAATGATGTCAAATGCAACATGTTTCTGCCCGTTGTCTGCTGATACACATAAGTATTGATTTTACGGAAGTGATTAATGCAATTCTAAAGGGATTATGGGTGCGGAAGAGGACGAGAACATCAATACCAGCGAAGCAAGGCCCTGGCTTGCGTGAATGAGGATAGAGGGACTGTGTTCCGAAAGAGGATCATTCGAAATAGCTATGTGCCAAATTTCATGCTTGTAACCGAAAGTACACAATATAACTATGATGTACTGTTCGCGCATAGGGTTGTCGGACTCATTAAGTACTACATAGTCATTTATGTATTATAAAACCGTTTGCGCATAAACTCAGTTTTGAGTATTATCAATGAGTCGGTATAGCTAAGACAATGACAACGAGGTCAAATAGATCGCTTTTATGGTCAGTATCTGCTAATATATGACGTAATTTCATTCGTAAAACTGATTGACAAAGTAACGTAAATTGTGAAGTGTAGAACCAGTAAGTTCTAGCAGAAATGGGCTCTGACTTGAGAGAATGATGTCAAATGCAACATGTTTCGGCCCGTTGTCTGCTGATACACATAAGTATTGATTTTACGGAAGTGATTAATGCAATTCTAAAGGGATTATGAGTGCGGAAGAGGACGAGAACATCAATACCAGCGAAGCAAGGCCCTGGCTTGCGAGAATGAGGATAGAGGGACTGGTTCCGAAAGACGATCATTCGAAATAGCTATGTGCCAAATTTCATGCTTGTAACCGAAAGTACACAATATAACTATGATGTACTGTTCGCGCATAGGGTTGTCGGACTCATTAAATAGTACATAGTCATTTATGTATTATAAAACCGTTTGCGCATAAAGTCAGTTTTGAGTATTATCAATGAGTCGGTATAGCTAAGACATTAAGTGCAAGTCCAGGGATTGGAGGGTCATTGTTTCGATTCCCACAGAGGGTTAAGTTATTCTTCCTTTCAAAACATATTTCCATATATGCGAATTGCTTGGGGGTAAAGTTAAACATCCTTATTCGGTGAAAGTTGCTGAGTTGTTCCGCTTACTTCTGAAACGTAATTGTTGCGTTTGTTTTTATGATGCATGATCTATAATTTGATACCAAGTATTATTCAATGTTAATCATAATGATAATGCGTTACTTGTTATGCTTCTTCGCCAATTTGTGTTTTATCTAGATTGGGTAGATAAAATGATTACTAGAAGTAGTGAACTTATTTTTCTACTTTCTAAGACAGTCGCCTGGGACTGTATGTAAATTAGCTGAACCACCGACAAGGTTGCGGCTCATCTTCTTTGGTATATAAGAAATCCAAGGATCTTAAATTGTGTATACATCTGCATACTGTTCAATGAAAATGGTAATATCTGAAGACAGTGACTGATGTGATGACCGACAGCTTTAAAGCGACTGACGTAAGAGAATTGAAGTCTGAACGGAAATCAACGAAGCAATAATTCATTCCACCGAATATAGTTGCAAATGAATTCAAACGCGCTTGAAGACAGTGGTTTCATGTGAGATCGGAGGTTGAAAAGAAAAGTGTGGCAGAGATCACACTCTCTTAGCGCATGCGCATTTCAAAAAGTCACAAGAACAAGAAGAAGAAGAACAACAACAACGCGAGCCTCCCGTAGACCTGCGTGCCGCAGGTAAAAACCACCACAATGAACCCAGTATGGCCCACATATGCGCACTTAACATTCATGGCCAACACACACACGCACACATATGCACCCATTTCAACCTGTTGCGCTTTCTCTATAGCTCTTTTTACCTGCGGCACGCAGGTCTACGGGAGGCTCGCGTTGTTGTTCTTGTTGTTGTTCTTGTTCTTGTGACTTTTTGAAATGCGCATGCGCTAAGAGAGTGTGATCTCTGCCACACTTTTCTTTTCAACCTCCGATCTCACATGACAACACACTGTCTTCAAGCGCGTTTGAATTCATTTGCAACTATATTCGGTGGAATGAATTATTGCTTCGTTGATTTCCGTTCAGACTTCAATTCTCTTAAGTCAGTCGCTTTAAAGCTGTCGGTCGTCACATCAGTCACTGTCTTCAGATATTACCATTTTCATTGAACAGTATGCAGATGTATACACAATTTAAGATCCTTGGATTTCTTATATACCAAAGAAGATGAGCCGCAACCTTGTCGGTGGTTCAGCTAATTTGCATACAGTCCCAGGCGACTGTCTTAGAAAGTAGAAAAATAAGTTCACTACTTCTAGTAATCATTTTATCTACCCAATCTAAATAAAACACAAATTGGCGAAGAAGCATAACAAGTAACGCATTATCATTATGATTAACATTGAATAATACTTGGTATCAAATTATAGATCATGCATCATAAAAACAAACGCAACAATTACGTTTCAGAATTAAGCGGAACAACTCAGCAACTTTCACCGAATAAAGATGTTTAACTTTACCCCCAAACAAGCAATTCGCATATATGGAAATATGTTTTGAAAGGAAGAATAACTTAACCCTCTGTGGGAATCGAAACAATGACCCTCCAATCCCTGGACTTGCACTTAATGTCTTAGCTATACCGACTCATTGATAATACTCAAAACTGACTTTATGCGCAAACGGTTTTATAATACATAAATGACTATGTACTATTTAATGAGTCCGACAACCCTATGCGCGAACAGTACATCATAGTTATATTGTGTACTTTCGGTTACAAGCATGAAATTTGGCACATAGCTATTTCGAATGATCCTCTTTCGGAACCAGTCCCTCTATCCTCATTCTCGCAAGCCAGGGCCTTGCTTCGCTGGTATTGATGTTCTCGTCCTCTTCCGCACTCATAATCCCTTTAGAATTGCATTAATCACTTCCGTAAAATCAATACTTATGTGTATCAGCAGACAACGGGCAGAAACATGTTGCATTTGACATCATTCTCTCAAGTCAGAGCCCATTTCTGCTAGAACTTACTGGTTCTACACTTCACAATTTACGTTACTTTGTCAATCAGTTTTACGAATGAAATTACGTCATATATTAGCAGATACTGACCATAAAAGCGATCTATTTGACCTCGTTGTCAATGTCTTAGCTATACCGACTCATTGATAATACTCAAAACTGACTTTATGCGCAAACGGTTTTATAATACATAAATGACTACATGTATGTAGTACTTAATGAGTCCGACAACCCTATGCGCGAACAGTACATCATAGTTATATTGTGTACTTTCGGTTACAAGCATGAAATTTGGCACATAGCTATTTCGAATGATCCTCTTTCGGAACACAGTCCCTCTATCCTCATTCTCGCAAGCCAGGGCCTTGCTTCGCTGGTATTGATGTTCTCGTCCTCTTCCGCACCCATAATCCCTTTAGAATTGCATTAATCACTTCCGTAAAATCAATACTTATGTGTATCAGCAGACAACGGGCAGAAACATGTTGCATTTGACATCATTCTCTCAAGTCAGAGCCAATTTCTGCTAGAACTTACTGGTTCTACACTTCACAATTTACGTTACTTTGTCAATCAGTTTTACGAATGAAATTACGTCATATATTAGCAGATACTGGCCATAAAAGCGATCTATTTGATCTCGTTGTCAAAAGCTAGGACCTTGATTTCCTTGAGAGTTTTTTAAATTTATTTTGATACCTTTCATATTGACTTGGAAGTCATTTTCGCGAATGCAATAATTTGATGTACCAAAAGATAATAACGAGAATTCGACATGATTCTCTTATACACACATACCTTGTTTAGTGAACTAACCCTGAAATTTCGCACTTAAATCACCTCCCGAATGACTTAATGACAAACATATTCGCGAATTGATTATAGGGCGATATCCATAGATACTGACAAGAAATGTTTCTTATTTGCAGAATTTGACAAAATTAATAAAATTATCAACCTTCGAAAAGGCTTGACCAAACATGTCGGATGAGGTGATATCTCCTAAGGATGAAATAGGTAATCATTTGTATAGAAGGAGCAAACCATGTATTGATATTGGCTTGCTGCATGGAAAAGAGTGTCAAGGTACCGTATTTAGTTTGCAGATGATAACGCACATAAATGCAGAAACTTAATTTATTATTCTAATCGAATATCAAGACTGTCACAGGCCTCAATTTGAATCGTGAAAAATGTCATTATGCCTCTTGAACAGTTCGATAAAGCCTTCAACCCCATTCCATAGTTTCACAGATCAAAGTGATAGACCTGATAATAAATTCATTGAAAATTAACTTTGACGGAAATATAAATTTTCCATTTTGCTCGGCAAAGTAAGCGAGAAGGGAGACTGAAGAGCGTAGATGTTCGCGCTATGACTAAATCCTTGAAATTTGTTTGGATTTCCAAATATTTGAAAGCCTTTTTGATTTGCAAAAATCAACGGCTGAACGGAATGTTTTGAAACTTGGAATTCACGATACTTGTACCAAGACATTGCCAAAGCGATTATTGTGGCTTCGTCTGTCAATTCAGTATAGACGGCACGGACCAGTCAACATCGTCGGATTTTGAACGAGGAAAGCGAATATATATATATTGTGTCAAATCTATTAGTCAATTCCTGCAATTGTGGGTTAGAAGTTGAAAATTACTTCCCTTGGCATGAAAACACTTGCAGATGGCGCTTTTTTCTACAATTACCACTACCTCCGCTGATAGTTCTTTCACTGTATTATTGCCACTGCCGCAGGTTTTGACTACAATGTAGTCATTTCTCACTTATTTACCTGCGGCACGCAGGTCTACAAAAGGCTCGCGTTGTTGTTCTTGTTGTTGTTCTTCTTGTGACTTTTTGAAATACGTATGCGCTAAGAGAGTGTGATCTCTGCCACACTTTTCTTTTCAATCTCCGATCTCACATGACAACCCTGTCTTCAGACACGTTTGAATTCATTTGCAACTATATTCGGTGGAATGAATTATTGCTTCGTTGATTTCCGTTCAAACTTCAATTCTCTTACGTCAACACATACGAAACTTCAGTCGCTTAAAAGCTGTCGATCGACACATCAGTCATTTTCTTCATATATCACCATTTTCACTGAACAGTATGTACATGTATACACAATTTAAGATCCTCGAATTGCTTATATACAAAGGAAGATGGTGAAGATGTAGACAAGTAACGCATTGTCATTGTGATTAACATTGAATAATACTTGGTATCAAATTATAGATCATGCATCATAAAAACAAACGCAACAATTACGTTTCAGAAGTAAGGGGAACAGCTCACCAACTTTCGCCGAATAAAGATGCCACTAAAAGAAATGACAATTCGGTACGATGTTTAGCTTTACCCCCCAAGCAATTCGCATATATGGATATCTGTTTTGAAAGGAAGAATAATTTAACCCTCTATGGAATCGAAACAATGACCCTTCAATCCCTGGAGTTGCACTTACTGTCTTAGCTATACCGACTCATTGATAATACTCCAAACTGACTTTATCCGCAACTGGTTTTATAATACAGAAATGACTATTTAATGAGTTAGGCAACCCTGTGCGCGAACAATACATCATAGTTGTGCAGTTATATTGTGCACTTTCGGTTACAAGCATGAAATTTGGCATATAGCTATTTTGAATGATCCTCTTTCGGAACACAGCCTCTCTATCCTCATTCTCGCAAGCCAGGGCATTGCTTCGCTGGTATTGATGTTCCCGTCCCCTTCGGCACTCAGAATCCCTTTAAATTAGCATTAATCATTCCCGTAAATTCAATACTTATGTGCATCAGCATACAATGGGCAGAAACATATTGCATTTGACATCATTCTCTCAAGTCAGAGCCCATTTCTGCTAGAATTTACTCGTTCTATACTTCACAGTATACGTTACTCTGTCAATCAGTTTTACGAATGGAAGGACGTCATTTATTAGCTGATACTGACCATAAAAGCGATCTATTTGACATCGTTGTCAAAAGCTAGGGCCTTGATTTCCTGGAGGAGTTTTTGAGTTTGATTTTGATACTTAGATACCTTTCATATTGACTTTAACTTGGCAGTCATTTTCGTGAATGCAATAATTTGATGCACCAAAAGATAATAACGAGAATTCGACATCATTCTCTTACACACAGACCTTGTTTAGTGAACTAACTCTGACATAACGCGCTTAAATTACCTTCGGAATGACTTAGTGACAAACATATTCACGAACTGAGTATATGGAGATATCCATAGATACTGACTATAAATGTTTCTTATTTGCAGCATTTAAAAAAAAACTGCCTCTTGGACAGTTCGATTAAGCCTTCAACCCCATTCCATAGTTTCACAGATCAAAGTTATAAACCTGATACTAAATTCATTGAAAATTAAGGAAATATAAATTTTTCATTTTGCTAGGCAACGTAAGCGAGAAGGGAGACGGAAGAGCGTAGATTTTCGCGCTATGACTAAATCCTTGAAATTTATTTGGATTCCAAATATTTATAGCCTTTTTGATTTGCAAAAATCAACGGCTGAACTGAATGTTTTGAAATTTGGCATACACGATACTTGTACCAAGACATTACCAAAGCGATCATTGTGACGTCGTCTGTCAATTCAGTATAGACGGCACGGACCAGTCAAAATCGTTGGATTTTGAACAGGGAAAGTGAATATATATGGTGTCAGACCTATTACGCAATTCCTACAATTGTGGATTAGAACCTGAAAATTACTTCCCTGGGCATGAAAACTCTGGCAGATGGCGTTTTTTTCTACAATTACCACTACCTCCGCTGATATGCCTTTCACTGTATTATTGCCACTGCCGCAGGTTTTGACTACAATGTAGTCATTTCTCACTTGTTCTGCTACTGATGACTTCACCATTATGCGACGATTGTCGCACAGATTTAGTGTTGTAGGCTAATCTGAGTGATGTCGAAAATATTCAGGGGGAAGGGGAGCGCGAAATAAGCACAACACAAATCTGAGCTCCACAACAACAACATCGTGAAGCAATGCAACATCTGCAAGATCGATGTATTGACAAAGTCGACACAAGACGTCGATGACAATGGCGCTAGGTTAAACTGCCGTTCTTTGCGCCCGCACTTGTATCCTGTTTGCGGCACTCTCTGTGACATTGCTACCTTATTAGCGGTACTTAGTGGTGAAAAAATTTGGAAGTGCTGGAATCAGACCCCAAACTTCTCAGATCCATGACTCAATCTCAGAAGGATATATATCCAAATAACCTGGCCTTGTAGTTATGTGTAACACTATTCTCCTGAAGCAGTTGGAAGGTAGCTTGACAGAACAGAACAAAATGAAACAATTTATTTATTTATGGTTTATATAACCCTATGCAAAAAACCCCTAACAATTGGCGTTCAACATCATATTAAGGAACGCTAAATGGCTGCAGTGTGGTCGCAAACAGTTTATTTAGTTTATTTTGAGCCGGGTCAAGACTTGGATGGGTGACCTCGTGTTGTACTGCTGGGCTGATAAGTGTCCATGGTAATAGGAACTGAGGGCGATAATAGTTGCTACGCTAATGACTCATCAGCGGTGACATCTGGGAAAGTTAATAGTACCCACTGTCAATTAGAGACTGCTATTTTAATTCTCTCGCGGTAGCACATAGGGCCCCCAAGTCATCTTTCGAGTACACACTTAAATCATATCAAACCCTGTGACGTTAGTCACACTACCATGTAATATGAAGAGATACTATATACGGCTAAAGGTTGCGGTCTCGAGACTATCAATACTGATCAGCGATACGGATTTGATATTTTTGTGTCTTGGCGGCATCATTGAAAACTGTTGGCCACTTCTCTCTTGCAAGAAACTAGCCTATGTTTATGTATACTATGATTGTTGTTGTTGTCGATTTGTCTGAATCTGGTGCTGTCTGAGATTCTTTTGTCGTCCTTGTACATCATGACAGTGTGACTAATGTCACAGGACCTACGAAGTAGGATTTGATATGACTTAAGTGTGTACTCGAGAGATGACTTGGGGGCCCTATGTGCTACCGTGAGAGAATTTATATAGCAGTCTCTAATTGACAGTGTGTACTATTAACTTTCCCAGATGTCACCGCTGGTGAGCAACTATTATCGCCCTCAGTTTCTATTACCCTGGGCATTTATCAGCTCAGCAGTACAGCACGAGGTCACCCATCCAAGCCTTGACCGGGCTCAAAGTCGCTTAACTTCGGTGATTTTCAAAACATACAGCCAAGGGTTCCCGATGGGCATGACAGTGCAATCGCTGAGCCATCAATAAATAATAAAAAAATAATTATAAATCAAAAGTTCACCAGAATTCGGTCAGCTCAGAACTTGCTGGTAACAATGCCCTAATGCACGTTCATGCCAAAAGTCAAGATTCTAATGTCAACGGTTCTCTTTATTTTGCCGACGAAAGGATTCGGATGGACTGACTGACTGACTGACTGACTGACTCACTCACTCACTCACTCATTACCGGACAATTTGCGGATAGTAGCCTACTTCGTAGGAATATTTTACACTAAATAATAATAAAGGGCACCAACTTGAATGGTCCCACTATGGATGTTAGGCAGAGCATAATTAGTATGAAACTTAGTCAACAAGCAAACTGGGCTCTTGATATTGTGACAAGTAATAACGGTTACAATGTAGTTAAATTCCTCTCTGGGCACGCGCGGTTACACTGTTTCGACTACACAGAATATTGAGACTGCGATTGATGTAGTGTTAAATAACGAACCCATTTCCTTGCCTGGTCCCTTCCCCACAAGAGACATTGTAATGAACTGCCGATAGTTAGCTGACTGCCGATAGTCTACTGCTGTCGTTGCTAGAATAAATTAAGTAATACCAATTGAGAAGTCATAGAGATGCAACAAATACTGTTTCAATTGGACGAGATGACGCCACTAGAGAAACATCTCCAAATTTCACGCGAAATTGTGATATTTGCATATAATACTCATTCCGTTAGCAACATGTCTTGTCCCATATTGTTTCAAATGATATTTTTCTTATTCTCTGTAATGCGCTAAGCAAATATATGCCTGTTAACCGTCCTTCCAAATTGTGCACCTCGATCACTTCGCGACCTCGGTGTGACCTTTGCACGGACGTGGGTGTTCATACAACTTGAATCTTTCTGTCTCAGGCGATAACTACATATACTGCTCAAATTAGTACCTCACAAAAATATTGGACATGAACTCGAAAAGTTGTGATCATATCAGTTCCGAAAGGCACACATAACCACTAATGAATCAATATGCAAATGCCAACCTTTCGAAACCCATATTGAGCTCAAATTTATCGTTTACCAGGCCTACCGATCTGGGATCTGTCACAGCCAGGGAGGGTAAAAATGGCCCCTATTTATTTTCATTTAACACCTTAGTGTAGAGAGCTGAAACTTTATCTACTATATACTTGGGACAAGTTCTACAAGAAAATGTAAAAAATCCAAAATGGCCCATGTGATAACGTCACAGTGGCGTCATCTTTTTGGAAGCCCTTTTTCGCCGAATTTTTGGATTGGTTTTCCGAAAAAAAAAATCAATATTTTCTCTCATAGAGAATAATTAGCTTTGGAAAAACGAATTACTATCATGCATTGTAGGCAAGAAAATGCGAAAATGAGCAGAAAAAAACGAAAGGACGACTTCTGTGAACACCTTATGCCGTCGTTTTGAGTTCCAATGACCCTTTGTTCCAAGGATTACGCTACGCACATAGGCTCAAAACGACGCCAATAATACTCGTTGAAAAGTCAGAAAGTTTCAACTCTCTTGTGCTTTTCGTTCCGGATCTACGGCGAACATTTTTGTAGATAGGGTTAACATAGATCTTATTATTCGGCATATTTGAAAGTATGGAGATAATATAGTTTCGTTGATTGGTGGCGACGAGCAAGGTGGATCCTTTCAGCTCACGGACTATAGAATGGTCGGACCTTTGTTTAGGTGGAGTAGAATTTCGCTGGAGGACGGTGGTCGATGTTATAATCGCGATTCACTATTATGCAAATTTTCATGAACACACTCACATTGCTAATAGCTTCCAACCCGTCCTCTCTACCAAACAATGTGTGGCTGTGTTAGAAATCTGAAGCAATGCCCAATGAGCATGCTAAATCATTTAGGCATTTAGGATGAACCTTAGCAATAAAAGCGCGACTGAGATACCAGGGCTACGTCATAGAATCCTAAGGATTCTCGTCTGAATGTGAGGTATGGAGGGAGACTTTTTTGTGGAATCATATCTTACTTTCCAGTCTCCAGACGTCCTCTACTTTTTCCACCGCTTCAAAATCGAACCAATTTGATCTCAACATTGCTGAGCATGTCGCTCCAATTTATTACTTGTAAATGGCAGGATTCTGCTGGTGGATTTTTAATCCCCGAGGCCGGCCCTCTGTCCATGTCATCTGACAAATATATGTAGTTTTATTTTTTCGATGGAAAATTTAAGCCGTACGTCGTCAGGTATTACAGGTTAGATTTTTGGGGTATTGTTGCATTTACCAGGTTTACATCATGTTGAGGCGTTTACTCCATCGAACGTCAGTAGTAGTATACATGCAAAAAAGGTAACATTTTTTCGGGCACCGGGAAATTTCGCCATCTGTTGGTCCATGTTAAATCGCAATCGGGAACCTTCAAATTACGGTAAGGGAGGTAACTCTTGATGCCCGTGATGACTTTTGACATATTCCTGGTTATCTCCCCTGATTCGCACATTTGCATCTATACGGGGAATGCCTGTATGGGAATACGGGCCTATATTCCTCCGCGGTAATGCGGTCTGGCGGTGATGCGGTCGCGGAAAAAGCTTCCGCGGAGAAAAAGTAGTCCCCAGACTTCAAATACGCTGCATGGTCCGATTGGGTCGTATGAGGTATCAATGTGAAGCATTCGTGAAGGGGCATCTGATGGGCTGGGTGCGGGGTTGAAATAGCGTCATTCTGCGCATGCGTGGTGGACCAAGGGTATGGAAATAGACGTTTTGGGGTCTAGGGGAGCCATTAATGGTCCAATTGGGTCATATGAGGTATCAATGTGAAGCTTATGTGAGGAGGCATCCGACGGATGGGGGTGGGGTTGGAATATCGGCATTCTGCGCATGCGCAGTAGACAAAGAATATAGAAATAGACGTTTTGGGGTCTAGGGAGCCACTATTGGTCCGATTGGGTCATATGTGGTATCAATGTGAAGCCTATTCCTGGTTATCTCCCTGATTCGCACATTTGCATCTATACGGGGAATGCCTGTATGGGAATACGGGCCTATATTCCTCCGCGGTAATGCGGTCTGGCGGTGATGCGGTCGCGGAAAAAAGCTTCCACGGAGAAAAAGTAGTCCCCAGATTTCAAATACGCTGCATGGTCCGATTGGGTCGTATGAGGTATCAATGTGAAGCATTCGTGAAGGGGCATCTGATGGGCTGGGTGCGGGGTTGAAATAGCGTCATTCTGCGCATGCGCGGTAGACCAAGGGTATGGAATAGACGTTTTGGGATCTAGGGGAGCCCCCAAAGGGCCGATGTAGTCGAGTGAGGTATCACTGTGAAGCCTATGTGAGAGGGCATCCGCCTGGACTAGTATCTCGGCCGTTGTCACCATTCTGCGCATGCGCAAACAGGGAATTGTGGGAAAAGGGTATGGAAATGGACGTTTTGGGGTCTGGATGGGCCACTTGTGGTCCTATGGAGTCGTATGAGGTATCAATGTGAAGCCTATGTGAGGGGGCATCCGACAGGGTGGGTGTGACGTAGAACTGACGTCATTCTGCGCATGCGCAGTAGACAAAGTGTATGAAAATATACGTTTTGAGGTCGAGATGGGCCACTATGGGTCCTATGGAGTCGTATGAGGTATCAATGTGAAGCATTCGTAAAGGAGCATCTGACTGGGTGGATGTGGGGTAGGAACATGGTCATTCTGCGCATGCGCGGTGGATAAAGGGTATGGAAATAGACGTTTTGAGGTCTGGATGGGCCACTAGTGGTCCTATGGAGTCGACTGAGGTATCAATGTGAATCCTATGTGAGGGGGCATCTGCCTGGACTAGTGTGTCGTCCGTCTTCAACATTCTGCGCATGCGCAGACAGGGAATTGTGGGAAAAGTGCATTGCAGTGAACGTTTTAGTATATAGGGGAGCCCCTAATGGGCCGATGGAGCCGTATGAGGTATCAATGTGAAGCCTATGTGAGGGGGCATCCGCCTGGACTAGTGTCTCGGACGTTGTCTACATTCTGCGCATGCACAAACAGGGAATTGTGAGCAACGCCCGCCAACGCCAAGCTCAACGCTTCAACGCCCTGGTGAATTAGCCCAAAAGCTCTGATTTTCATGGAATTGTCACTAATTCATTGGAAATGCAGTGACGCCCGTCAACGTCCGCCTTAACGCCCCAGCATAACGCCTTGACGCCATGATATAGACAGATGAGAGAAGAACAACAACAACAAGGATGAGAGAACAACAACAACAACAACGAGTTTTTTTCGTATAGTTTATTTTCCCCTCCATCCGCGTTGGATATGTTTACAATTCAAGAATACTCTTGTCCAATCAGAGACCGCCATTTGGTCCTGCCATATTCGTTCTTGCCCGTTAGTTGTATTCACGGCTGCACTTGTCCAATCAGAAGCCGTCCTTAAGAAAGTCCCATCTTCGGCCCTGTTCGCTCTCATCCGTTTGTTCTAATCGTCGTCGGTCAGGCCTGGATATTCGTCGGGCAGCATATCCTGAAACAGTTGTTTGCGCATTCTAATCGCATTTTCCAGGGCCTCGGTGGGTGGTAACCCCATATCCTCTTCCAAGTGACGCTTGGTCTTCATGATGGACCTGTGCGTGGGGTCGCCTTTCATTTCAAGCGGTAGTAAGGTATGCTGTTCATAGATCGCCATGGCTGCTTTCCTGATGCGGGGCCGCATTTCGGTGTACGCCTGTTGTAAGTTATCCTGTCCCGCGTCCTCGATCGCTTCAGCGTGAGTATTGATAGCTGCTGTCACAATACGATCCCAGAAGGTAGGTTCTGCCTCACTTTCCTGGGATGTAGGCTGACTATCTGAGGTCAAGGTCTCCATATCAGTAGATAGACTGTCAGCAATCTTGGATTCAGTATCAGTCGATACACTCTCATCGATCTCTGTATCAGCATCCGATTCAACGGACTCCTCGGCGTCTTCAATCCCATGTATATTTTTCTGGTGTCGCATCATATCGTAATGTCTGGTGAACGTGCGTTCACACTCAGAACAAGTATAGGCCATGTTGACGGTTGAACGTCGACTGTGCGTGTTTTGGGAATACACTCGCTTTCATAGACAGTAACGCCCGCCAACGCCCACTGTTACGCCTTAACGCCCTATATGTACGCCTTAACGCTCGTCTCAACGCTTTAACACACTTTCTTAACGCTTTAACGTCGTTTAATGATGCGTTCAAACAAATATTGCTTTTGTGCTATTGCTCTGACATACGCTGCTTTTCAGTTCATGCCCGAGGTTTTCAACATCGACGCTGTTCTTTCGATTTCCATATGGACTGGGTCCTTGTCCATCAATTTCGTATGGGTCACGAGGTCGATATACTGCTGACGTAAAGCCCGTCGTAGTCTGGGTGCCAATCTGTTATTGGCTAAAATTGCGGCTTCTTTTTTCGAATATCCTTTGTGTTGAAACTTGTTTTCTGTGGCCCTCAACGTCTCGCCCATCTCGGCGTCCATACTTTCTTTGAACAAATCCTTCCATAGCCTCGAGTTCACATTATGTTCATTCCCTCGTACGGGTACGGGTTGGGCCTTCACGGTTGGGTGATATTCCGGGACTGATGGTATGAAGCGGACCCGCTGTATGGGGGTGGGTTGCTGCTGCTGCTCTGCCAGGAGTGGACTCGGCGGATGGTGTAGGGATATATGACGTTGCGGTGATTCCTCGCCGGGTAACAGGTGGGTCGTCAGCCGACGATCTTCGGGGGTATGGGCTTTTAAATCTACGAACAGGTAGCCGTACGGACGACTTGCCGCCCCTTGAAACGCCTGCATGAAATGGTCGATGTTCTGCGGATACATTCGACTACCAAACACACGGATTTGTGCTCTGTCAATGGGATTGGAGAACAACACAAAGTATTGCCAGTTCAAGGCAATATCTCTGGACGCCTTCCCTTGAGGAAAGAGATTCTGGGTCAAATAGATGACGGACAGATTCCGATGATGGGATCCTTTAGTAAACAAGTCGGCGACGTGTGAATTGTCCTTGGCCGCACTCATCAGATCATCTAGCACTACCACGTTGGTCTGCTCGGGGTAATACGGTTCGTTTATGTCGTGGGGGATCTCTGGGACGAAGCTCACATTCTGTAACCTTGTAGTTTCGTAGGCGGGCTGCCATTGGCTATAACACCAAACAACACGTGTCGGAGCTGGGGTTGCCACACCTGCCTCTAAGAACTTCATCACCCAGGACGTCTTTCCACATGCCGTAGGGCCGCTCACCGTCATCGTATATGGATGCTCTACTGCTCTTGTTGGACCTATAGCGGGACTCGGCTGTGTCTCTTGGTTGTGTTTGCGTTGAATGTGCCTGAGCATACTATCGCGACGAGAGAAGGTTCTCTGACAGAACGTACACGTACACGATATGTTCATCAGTCGACCAATACATATGAACTGATGATGGACACATGTTCATTCCTATATTTACAGACTCTATCACCACCACACACACCACCACCAACTCCACCGCCACCACCGCCACACACCACCAACACCACCACCAACGCCACCACCGGGCGTCGACGGGCGTCAACGCGCGGTGGTGGTGGTAGCCCCCGTGTGGCAGAGCTCTTGGATCGGAGCTCTCGGAGCTCAAAGCTTGTGGAGCCCAGAGCTCGGAAATGACGTCATCGCAGACATGCGCGTGTACCTGTGCTACACCCGCACCCTGGTGTATCCTATTCCCTACGGGCTATAGGGTACAGAGTGCAGCACAGATACATTTCCGAGCTCTGAGCTCCACAAGCTTTGAGCTCCGAGAGCTCCGATCCAACAGCTCTGCCACACGGGGGCTACCACCACCACCGCGCGTTGACGCCCGTCAACGCCCGGTGGTGGCGTTGGTGGTGGCGTTGGAGGTGGTGTTGGTGGTGTGTGGCGGTGGTGTTGGTGGAGTTGGTGGTGGTGTGTGTGGTGGTGATAGAGTCTGTAAATATAGGAATGAACATGTGTCCATCATCAGTTCATATGCATTGGTCGACTGATGAACATGTCGTGTACGTGTACGTTCTGTCAGAGAACCTTCTCTCGTCGCGATAGTATGCTCAGGCACATTCAACGCAAACACAACCAAGACACACAGCCGAGTCTCGCTATAGGTCCAACAAGAGCAGTAGAGCATTCCTATACGATGACGGTGAGCGGCCCTACGGCATGTGGAAAGACGTCCTGGGTGATGAAATTCTTAGAGGCAGGTGTGGCATCCCCAGCTCCGACACGCGTTGTTTGGTGTTATAGCCAATGGCAGCCCGCCTACGAAACTACAAGGTTACAGAATGTGAGCTTCGTCCCAGGGATTCCCCACGACATAAACGAACCGTATTACTTTGACCCCGAGCAGACCAACGTGGTAGTGCTAGATGATCTGATGAGTGCGGCCAAGGACAATTCACACGTCGCCGACTTGTTTACTAAAGGATCCCATCATCGGAATCTGTCCGTCATCTATTTGACCCAGAATCTCTTTCCCCAAGGGAAGGCGTCCAGAGATATTGCCTTGAACTGCCAATACTCTGTGTTGTTCTCCAATCCCATTGACAGAGCACAAATCCGTGTGTTTGGTAGTCGAATTTATCCTCAGAACATCGACCATTTCATGCAGGCGTTTCAAGGGGCGGCAAGTCTTCCGTACGGCCACCTGTTCGTAGATTAAAAAGCCCATACCCCCGAAGATCGTCGGCTGACGACCCACCTGTTACCCGGCGAGGAATCACCGCAACGTCATATACCCCTACACCATCCGCCGAGTCCACTCCTGGCAGAGCAGCAGCAGCAACCCACCCCCATACAGCGGGTCCGCTTCATACCATCAGTCCCGGAATATCACCCAACCGTGAAGGCCCAACCCGTACCCGTACAGGGGAATGAACATAATGTGAACTCGAGGCTATGGAAGGATTTGTTCAAAGAAAGTATGGACGCCGAGATGGGCGAGACGTTGAGGGCCACAGAAAACAAGTTTCAACACAAAGGATGTTCGAAAAAAGAAGCCGCAATTTTAGCCCATAACAGATCGGCACCCAGACTACGACGGGCTTTACGTCAGCAGTATGTCGACCTCGTGACCCATGTGAAATTGTTGGACAAGGACCCAGTCCATATGGAAATCGAAAGAACAGCGTCGATGTTGAAAACCTCGGGCATGAAATGGAAAGCGGCGTATGTCAGAGCAATAGCACAAAAGCAATATTTGTTGAACGCATCATTAAACGACGTTAAAGCGTTAAGAAAGTGTGTTAAAGCGTTGAGACGAGCGTTAAGGCGTACATATAGGGCGTTAAGGCGTAACAGTGGGCGTTGGCGGGCGTTACTGTCTATGAAAGCGAGTGTATTCCCAAAACACGCACAGTCGACGTTCAACCGTCAACATGGCTTATACTTGTTCTGAGTGTGAACGCACGTTCACCAGACATTACGATATGATGCGACACCAGAAAAATATACATGGGATTGAAGACGCCGAGGAGTCCGTTGAATCGGATGCTGATACAGAGATCGATGAGAGTGTATCGACTGATACCGAATCCAAGATTGCTGACAGTCTATCTACTGATATAGAGAGCTTGACCTCAGATAGTCAGCCTACATCCCAGGAAAGTGAGGCAGAACCTACCTTCTGGGATCGTATTGTGACAGCAGCTATAAATACTCACGCTGAAGCGATCGAGGACGCGGGACATAATAACTTACAACAGGCGTACACCGAAATGCGGCCCCGCATCAGGAAAACAGCCATGGCGATCTATGAACAGTATACCTTACTACCGCTTGAAATGAAAGGCGACCCCACGCACAGGTCCATCATGAAGACCAAGCGTCACTTGGAAGAGGCTATGGGGTTACCACCCACCGAGGCCCTGGAAAATGCGATTAGAATGCGCAAACAACTGTTTCAGGATATGCTGCCCGACGAATATCCAGGCCTGACCGACGACGATTAGAACAAACGGATGTGAGCGAACAGGGCCGAAGATGGGTCTTTCTTAAGGACGGCTTCTGATTGGACAAGTGCAGCCGTGAATACATCTAACGGGCAAGAACGAATATGGCAGGACCAAATGGCGGTCTCTGATTGGACAAGAGTATTCTTGAATTGTAAACATATCCAACGGGGCTCCCCCAGCGTGGGTATGTTATGATGGAGGGGAAAATAAACTATACGAAAAAAACTCGTTGTTGTTGTTGTTGTTCTCTCATCCTTGTTGTTGTTGTTCTTCTCTCATCTGTCTATATCATGGCGTCAAGGCGTTATGCTAGGGCGTTAAGGCGGACGTTGACGGGCGTCACTGCATTTCCAATGAATTAGTGACAATTCCATGAAAATCAGAGCTTTTGGGCTAATTCACCAGGGCGTTGAAGCGTTGAGCTTGGCGTTGGCGGGCGTTGCTCACAATTCCCTGTTTGCGCATGCGCAGAATGTAGACAACGTACCCTTTGTCCACCGCGCATGCGCAGAATGACGATATTCCTACCCCACATCCACCCAGTCAGATGCTCCTTCACGAATGCTTCACATTGATACCTCATACGACTCCATAGGACACATAGTGGCCCACCTCGACCTCAAAACGTATATTTTCATACTCTTGGTCTACTGTGCATGCGCAGAATGACGTCAGTTCCACGTCACACCCACCCCGTCGGATGCCCCCTCACATAGGCTTCACATTGATACCTCATACGACTCCATAGGACCACAAGTGGCCCATCCAGACCCCAACACGTCTATTTCCATACCCTTTTCCCACAATTCCCTGTTTGCCCATGCGCAAAATGGTGACAACGGCCGAGATACTAGTCCAGGCGGATGCCCTCTCACATAGGCTTCACAGTGATACCTCACTCGACTCCATCGGCCCATTGGGGGCTCCCCTAGATCCCAAAACGTCTATTCCATTCCCTTTGTCTACCGCGCAAGCGCAGAATGACGATATTTCAACCCCACACCCACCCGTCGGATGCCCCCTGACATAGGCTTCACATTGATACCTCATATGACCCAATCGGACCAATAGTGGCTCCCCTAGACCCCAAAACGTCTATTTCCATACCCTTGGTCTACTGCGCATGCGTAGAATGCCGATATTCCAACCTCACACCCACCCGTCAGATGCCCCCTCACATAGGCTTCACACTGATACCTCATATGACCCAATTGGACCATTAGTGGCTCCCCCAGACCCCAAAACGTCTATTTCCATACCCTTGGTCCACCGCGCATGCGCAGAATGACGCTATTTCAACCCCGCACCCAGACCATCAGATGCCCCTTCACGAATGCTTCACATTGATACCTCATACGACCCAATCGGATCATGCAGCGTATTTGAAGTCTGGGGACTACTTTTTCTCCGCGGAAGCTTTTTTCCGCGACCGCATCACCGCCAGACCGCATTACCGCGGAGGAATATAGGCCCGTATTCCCATACAGGCATTCCCCGTATAGATGCAAATGTGCGAATCAGGGGAGATAACCAGGAATATGTCAAAAATCATCACGGGCATCAAGAGTTACCTCCCTTACCGTAATTTGAGAGTTCCCGATTGCGATTTAACATGGACCAACAGATGGCGAAATTTCCCGGTGCCCGAAAAATGTTACCTTTTTTGCATGTATACTACTACTAACGTCCTCGATGCTCATCCATTAACATCAGATGAGTTATTTGTTTGAGCCGATCTGTCATCACAGCTCCCAAGCTAGTGTATCTAATTCCGCTTAAGCGGGTGCTAGGGGCGTGTGAATACTCCATATTCTCCACATGAACAGCTGCAATAAAAGCGCGTCCAAGATACTAAGGTTAGGTCCGAGAATTCACCGTATTCTCGGGGCTGAATGTTAGGTGCCGACGGAAGCTTTCCTGTAGAGTCATATGGTTGCTTTTTACTCGCCAGACGTCTTCAATTTGTCCCACCTCTTGCAGGTGGGAATTTGTAATGTTTTGCACGCGGAAATGAAAGTGACGTCACTGCAATATGTTCGAGTGAATACTGAATACCAACAGCTACATGTACGTGGGATTACATCATGGTTCGTGCATAATGTTCATTGAAGTTGCAGAGCATACGTATAAACGGCATGTCAGGCCGCTATTTTTTGCCGCTGAGTTTCTTCCATTTTCTCGTGAATGGTAGACACATGTTTAGTTGTATGCGGCCAAATGTGTTATATTTTGCACCTCTCATAAAATGTGTCACCTTACATTTGAGACTGATTACACCTTTAACGTATCCTCATTGAAGTCCTGAATGCTCATGGACAAAACTGGTAATTGGATAACAAAAATTATAATCGCGCAATGTTCATTTAAATTTCAGTGATTTACATCTCACCTGCTACCTTATTCGCACGTGTTCACATATCGCTAGTTATGTACTCGGACCTCTGTACGGCCTATTACGAGGACGTAGCTTCAACCCATCAGAAACATTTCGCCACACGAAATTGCTAGTGACACCTAAACCTGTATACGGAAACTAACAATTCAAATCGGTGTGCAAAAATAAATACCGAATGACTGGAGAGAAAAAAGCTCTGTCGATACTTGATTTGGCTGTGTTAGCGCAGATGCTGTGACGTATGCCACCGTTTGTCTTTCTCAGTTGGCGCTAAAATACATGGCTTCACACTGGCACTTTCTGCTTGGAGTTATATATGCCTGTTACTCGCCTGAAATTGAAGCCAAATATACGGTATTATAGATGCGTTAGTATTATAGATGTAGGTGCAGCACGAGACTCACCTGTCTGCTGCCTGTTGAGAAGCGTGCCGGGTGAGACCTAACAGTCAAGTTTCATAATCTTAGTCCAATAACCTTCTGGTACAATTAAGAAGCTCTGTCCACAAATCGTTACTTACACAAATCCTGTAGTTCGTTGTTCACTGCCGACTGTTCGGCTTCTGTCTCAAGAAACACTAAATGACCACCACCCTGAGTCTCACAAAACTCTTTGGCTTGCAAAATCGTCTTGTCTTGATCAGTCGTGAAGTAGCAGCTGTTGGTAGATGATAGGAAGAAGACGTATGGAGACGGTAGACCAGAGGGGCAAGGGTCTGTATAATGGAATGTGTAAGAAGATAAAATTTGTATTCACAGCACCGAAAATGTTTCTGACAAAGGACTGACAATAACTGGTCACAGGGAGAGAGAGAGAATTAAGGTCACAGTCAACTGACTCTTACACCATGCGTAGATTTTTTAATATATTTTCCAGACAGACAGGTATGTGAATGATTGTTGCGAAAAATTGGAATAGTGTGGCCGTGATGACTTGAATGTGGAGGTAAGCTAAATTTTCATCCTAACAGTTGGATCATCTTCGCTAGGCAAAACTGTGTGAACCTCTTCCCTGAAGTAGCTAGGGCAAGTTAAACAGAAAATCTCATTATCATGGCACTAAGGGGGGCCAATTAAAATGTGGGAAGATAGAATAAGATTGTGCCATGTCTGCTGCCACTAGGGGAATAGTAATTTACTCTACATGATGACTTTATTGGCTAATCACACATGTTCAGTTAAACATATCATAGTTAGCTATATCGTCGCTAAATAGCTGAAATATTGCCGAGTGCGACATTGAAACCTAATCCACTCAGTAACCCAATTGAAATGTATTAGGGAACCTGCATTAGGGAACCTGCGTTGAATGGTCCACTTGAAAATAAATCACTCCGTTAACGTTCCGCCATGAGGCTCAGCATAAAACCATTCCCTCGTGAGACTTCTACACCATCGATTGTCCGCTTGTATTATTGCAGAGCGACAACGGATGTTCAGTGCTTTAGAAAACACGTTCCGTAATAGTTAACAAGTGTTTTAGAAAGGGATTTTTAAAGAAATACATGTAGGGCGTGAAATGAATTCCAGAACCGCAACTAGTCCACGACTGACTGGCTAGCTGATACAATCCAGGTGATTTCCAAAATAGTTGCCGAAAGTAGTTCAACATGAACATACTCGCTTCCCAAGACCAAATTAGTCTTCATGTCAATGGGGCGTAGATAGATAAATGATGTAACACACTTAGCGTAGTTTCATAAGAGCTGATTATTGCGATTACACAAGTCTTTGTGTACAACACTTGCATTTTGAAAGTTGTGTCTTCTCAGACGATATATCCGGACGGTTTGTCCTTCATGATGCGAACAGCAAAACTTTATTCAGCATATCGTTAGTCTTAATTTTGTTTAAAATACGGTCAAAATCGAAGAAACCCACGATAACCCTTCATGTTATTTTTAGGGCATGATGATGTATTGACGTTGTAACGCAGACTTGCCACGATGACGTTAGCTTATAACATGTGAATTGCTTATCTCTTTTCTGTTTTCGCGATTTACTCAATGCTATTGGAAGGATTTCTCTGATCTTTTGAATGAAATGGCCTAATAACTGTGCAAATTCACTGTATGCGAAAATTTGGCTTGATAATTATCAAGATTAAACAAATTAAGTGCATAACGTCGGAAAATGTATATCAGGCCATGGTGGGTATGTGTCTGACAGTATCTGAGTGTACCTACCTAGAGGAAGTGGAGGAAGTAGGAGAAGTGGGGCATTTATTTCACAGATAACTGCATATGAACTCGTTGGTAGCGCAGGGTTCCAAAACCAGCCAACTGTGGCGTATCCCAGACTATAGCCGACAGGATGTTCGAGCCAGTCGTCCCACGTGATCGGTGTACCAGTGCCGTTCGCCCATATGGTCCAGAACCATTGGTTAATACCACGAATCTTCTCCAATCCCAGCCAGAACTCCAAGCCGACAGCATCCTCTGTGAAAAAATCCCAAAAAATTAAAAGAGTTACCTTCCTAGGTAATTAATTGAAATTTCAATCTTTTGTGCGATTTGAAATATATTCAATCTATCAGATTTACAAAGAAGAAAATCAATGTACTGTAGAATGACTAATCAGTCTTCATCGAACAGATTGTAATAAACTGGAATTTTCAATATTATCGGTCACTCTTCAATCGGGAAGACTGGTCACTAATTAGGAACGAGATTGAATCTATTCCAATCGATTTTCAATCCAGTTAATTCAGTAAACACAAAACGAATCATTCTTCGACGAATGGTTCTCTCGCGCAAAAGAAAACTTTGCAGAACCATGTACATTAAGCTATATGTTTAGAATCACCAATATATTTTCCTTTGATTTGGTCAAATATTGTCCGGAGATGAGCTAATATAGACAGCAGAACTCCATTCAACGAATTTAGCGATGAGTTCGCATTTATACGCATGAATCAACTTTATGGATTATGTACACGCTACTTTCACCACATATTTGATTCCCACTGGCCCTCTGCACTGCTACAGTAAATGGCTTATACATTGTATTATCATTACGGTTGCTTATGAGCTCATTTTCCAACATTTCCATTTCCGCTGGAGATTCCAAGAAGGCAACGTGACCACCGTTCTGGGATTCACACAGGGTTTTTGTATCCTCGAAGGTCATGAGTTCGGGCGTCCAGAAGTAACAGGAGCTGGACAAGGTAAAGCTCTCTACAGTTAATCCATCGGGGCACAATCCTGAAAATTGCAAAATAAAATTAAATGTTATGTCGGTTATAGTACAATATGTACAATTGTCTTGGGGAAAATCTCACATAAAGCGTCCTCGGGAAATCACTAGGCTTTCGAAATGCTTTAATGAGGACACGATTGCTAGAGGGATAATAGTGATCAAATTGTGCCTGCGGATTATGGTGGAAAAAGACGGATAGATACCATATGCTCTAGGCTATGCAACCTGAAACACATCTAGCCACGTGCATACCAAGCATTTATTGAAATAGATTTCTCCTCCAGAAATGTTGCTGAAAGCGACGTTAAATTTATTTCTCTCTTCAGAAACGTGCTTACAGACGTGCAATCCAAATGCTAATGAAAATTATCGATTCCTGATGACTCATAATCATACATTTTTGTCCTTTAGAAAACGAATGTACGAATTCTTGGTTATGGAACACGAAACCTGGGAAAGGAGATCTGTCTGTGAAAAGTAGAGTTTATGAATGCACTTAACCCCAAATGTGCCTCAACGTTTCGTCTTGTATCAGTTTCAAAAATTTCCACAGTCTTGAGACATGAGCATGCGTGTTACAAGACAAGCGCCTTCGCTAAATCTGTGTAGTTATCGTCGACAGAGAGGACACGATGGCAAGCATGAGACATGAGCATGCGGGTTACAAGACAAGCGCCTTCGCTAAATCTGTGTAGTTATCGTCGACAGAGAGGACACGATGGCAAGCATGAGACATGAGCATGCGTGTTACAAGACAAGCGCCTTCGCTAAATCTGTGTAGTTATCGTCGACAGAGAGGACACGATGGCAAGCATGAGACATGAGCATGCGGGTTACAAGACAAGCGCCTTCGCTAAATCTGTGTAGTTATCGTCGACAGAGAGGACACGATGGCAAGCATGAGACATGAGCATGCGGGTTACAAGACAAGCGCCTTCGCTATATCTGTGTAGTTATCGTCGACAGAGAGGACACGGTGGCAAGCATGAGACATGAGCATGCGGGTTACAAGACAAGCGCCTTCGCTATATCTGTGTAGTTATCGTCGACAGAGAGGACACGATGGCAAGCATGAGACATGAGCATGCGGGTTATAAGACAAGCGCCTTCGCTATATCTGTGTAGTTATCGTCGACAGAGAGGACACGGTGGCAAGCATGAGACATGAGCATGCGGGTTACAAGACACGCGCCTTCGCTGTATCTGTGTAGTTATCGTCGACAGAGAGGACACGATGGCAAGCATGAGACATGAGCATGCGGGTTACAAGACAAGCGCCTTCGCTATATCTGTGTAGTTATCGTCGACAGAGAGGACACGATGGCAAGCATGAGACATGAGCATGCGGGTTACAAGACACGCGCCTTCGCTGTATCTGTGTAGTTATCGTCGACAGAGAGGACACGATGGCAAGCATGAGACATGAGCATGCGGGTTACAAGACAAGCGCCTTCGCTATATCTGTGTAGTTATCGTCGACAGAGAGGACACGATGGCAAGCATGAGACATGAGCATGCGGGTTACAAGACAAGCGCCTTCGCTAAATCTGTGTAGTTATCGTCAACAGAGAGGACACGATGGCAGGCAACAAGCTTATATGAAATGTATTGAGTCATCAAGTCTGATTGAAGAATATAGGTATCCGGTCCGTCAGTATTCAACAGTCACCCACGGAAGAATTTCACAGTATTTTTTATTATCATTTAATTTAAAGGAGTTAATTTCCTTAAACATTCTTAAATGAGAAATTTCTTTTCGCTTGCCTGAAGAACAGGTGTAGCTACATGAAAGGTGAAAGTGTGAAGAGCTTTTGTCTACTCACAAAATGTTGAAATATATTCTTAGTTAAGTAACACTAGAAGTTAGATCCACGCAAGAAATTATTTCTAAAACAAACTGTTTTTCTTGTCACTCCCAACTTTTTGTATTCTCGTGTGTTTTCTTGATGCCAGCTTCAAAATAACAGCCAATATGTAGCCAGATTAACTCGTTGTGCCACAGAACGCAGAACAGTCAATCATTTTACCTTTGCTACAGGAAATACCGATAATACCGACTTCAGCTTTCCCCAAGACCAGAGTTCATGCGTCAGAAGGAAAGACATGATAAGAAATCAACATACACCTACACATGTCGATAGCAAGCAGACTTGCCTATCAAAGACGATGCCAATCAAATATAATCCATAATTTTTCAGTCGTGTTAAATCCTTCTTCGAAGCTGTTTAGACGGATATTCAATCATTATTACTGATTTCCGATATAGATTATAGCTATCAGAAATGTTTCTCCAAGAAAGAGTTTATTGCGTTCTGAGCTGAAATCGACTATTTGCGAGACGATATCACGAAATATTGATTTGAAATGTTTGCTCAAACGATAATCGCGAGCTTACCATTATAAACTATTGTTTGAGCACTGTGATCAGACTCCCTAAAGTCTTAATAAGCTCTACACAAAAGAGAGATCAATTTAGAAATTATATTCATAGACCTCACGAGTGCGTTTCGATGTTACAACCTTAATGTATACTTTTACTAATTAATGGGGTTTTACATTACTAAACCTAAATGGATTTGGGTGGCCTTCCAGACCCGTTGCCATAAGACTGTTTCGGTAAGGGGCTTATCTCCCTCCTTCCAACAGCACATTGTTGCTGGTAACTTTCGGTAAGTTGCAGAGGTTGTCACAGTTAGTACTTCATTATTGAATCAGTTCTGATGATTAAACGCCGGTATATAACCTATCCAGTATGTTGGAACAGATACTCCTTTTGATAAAATAGATTGTCGAACAAACTATCCTGAATTAGTTCTTCAATCAATTATATTTAAAAGTTGCTTGGACCTTAGGTGAAATCAGGATGATTTCATACCGGAAACAGATTTTCATACCTCCGAAATTAAAGAGGTGTAGTGATTCAGGGGGAGACCCTAAAATTTGTTGCACATATTTCTAGGAAAATGTTTTTCTCTGAAAAGCAATGGGGTCTTCATGAGTAAGTCGCGGCTCCGTTCGGCTCCGCCCGGCTTCGTTCGGCTCCGCCCGGGTCCGCTTCCCTATTCTGCTGAGGCCGCTGTATGACCAGGCGGCTGATGTCATAGAGGATATGCGTTAGATTTCCATCAGAGTCAAGGAAGCAGCTGTGAGGTTGTTATTATTATTTGAAGGTAACAACAATATATTGTATATCTACTCACCTGTACCTTCAGTCTATATTACAAATGTGCATAACTCACCCGGTTGTGCTGAAAATAAATATAAAGACAATGTGCATGTCGTATGTGTTTTACTGTACAATTTGTAAATATCATTTTAAAATGATGTGGACGCAAATTGCCGTATGTCGGAGATGCTAGGACCTCTACTTATACTATCATATATCGGAAAATTTATTGAAACTACGAGTTCAAATAGCCATACATTCGACAGAAAGGGCATGTGAATGTATTCACCATCTTCATACACAACTCGACTTCTCCGTTCTCACTTCGATTTATCCTTGATACATGCGTCATTCCTAGGTACTTGCACAACTCCGGGTAATTACTCTATGTGAAAAACTATAAATGGTTAGGATCAGTTCACGGATCAAACTGGCAGACAGCTGGAAACACAGTCTGTTTGAGCTCTTGGATCTGATGGTGGTATTCACTGTTTTGGTCAGACTTCCTATTCTCTCCACATTGTAGGACGTCACTGTCTGGTTAAGTGGTGACTGTGAGGTGGAATATTCTGGTTCTTAACCTCTCTCTTTTGTGTTCGTAAAGAGGACAGTGCAAAAGGAAGTGTTCTTTCGTTTCCTTTAGTACACAGCCGCAGTTTGGGATTGTGTTGCTGTCGAAGTTGTCGCGGTAACTGTTGACAAATGAGTATCCTGTTCCGAGTCGTGTGATGAGAGATGCCCAGGGTTTGTCAATTACATGATAGGGTTATAAAGTCGACCTGATGATGAATTTGGTTCAGTTGTCTGTCTTTGGAAGATGCATCTCGTCTACGTTGCCAGCGAACCTTGCTGGGTAGCGTGGCGGCGTTCATAACATCGTTGATGGTTGTGGTGGTGTTGTGGTTGTGATCTAATTGCCGTATCAGGTCTGCTGCTTCTTTTACCGTCACATCAGCCTCATCATTCTCCACGATATCGGCTTGATTTGGGACCCATACATAGGTATATATATCAGCTCGGATCCGATGTGTAAATTTATTTCATGACGAGCCAATCAAAACATATCCAACGACTGTTTCCAAGGTGAAGTATTTTCTCAGTAGTTACGTCATTCCTCCTAATATATCGGTAATGTTGGCCAAACAGAAAGAGCAGTCAATCAATAACATTAACTCGTACATTTCGAAATTCAAATGTATTCGATGTCAATGACGTTTCATGTCTATTCATAAATTCCTTCGAACAGATCCACTGTGCTGATCTATCAAGGCTAATTCGAAGTGTGAACGGGGAAGTCGACTTGTGTATGAAGATGGTATTCAGAGTAGAAAGCAAGTTCCGAGCTACGTGATCGGTGCCATTGTCCTGCCTCCTAGAGAAGAATAAATAACTGTTTGTTCGAGCTGATAATCCATGGTTTCCCCCAAGAACTTTGCAGAATTCTTCTTTCGAGGAAGGGAGAATGAAGTTGTTTGAATCAAACGTGTTTCTTCTAGAATATGGCAGAGAGATAAAAAAAAATGCATGACTCAGTCTTTCACATAGAGCAAATCTAGCTTCGTCACTACAAAAATCCGAAAATTTTCTGCATTTTTACCTCCAATATGTATCCGAATCTTCAAACAACTGAACCATTTCCCGCGTCTTATATTTGGTCTATATCCCGTTTTATCGTTTTTTGTCATTTCGCAAGATCTCTGCTATAAAAATATTATAACGTGGAACCACTGCCTTGTATCATTGTCGCTACGAACAGAAGTGATTTTACATTGGACAATTGCTCATCCAGATTTGAATTTGAAAATTGTTTTTTCCCCTATAAAGCTGATTTTCTATCATCGAGGATGCAGAAACCCGAAATTAATCATATAGAAAGGGTGTTGACTGTCCTCCGTGTTATTCATTTGAAGTGTCGACTTAAATGTTACCCCTGCTATACCGAATTTATGGTGGTAGTTAATCCGAGCTTCCGATGGCCCTTCAGCCAGACGACGAATAATTCCTGACAGAGTGTCCGGCTGAAGTCAGAGAGATTTCTGCCCCCAAAAGCGTAAAATCGGCGCGAACACAGTGTTGCGCCACCTCGACCCACTATTTTTTTTTAATATTCCACCATTCTGCAACATTTAACTCACATTAATTAACAATTTCCCTTCGTTGCCATCCAAAATTTAACAAGATCCGTTCCATTCTTCGTCTGTTACAGTGTTAACAACTTCGTTTTCATTTCAATTGTTGCAACGAAACCACAACTGACAGTTTTCCGTTTGAAATAAGTTCAAAGCGCTAAGCGTGAAGAATATAACGGATCTTGTTAAATATATGTGATTGAAGTGTTGTGTAACGGCCAAACATATATATATATATATATTTATATATACTATTTTTACTGGGATGAGGAGGCTAAACTCCGTGGTCGCGCTTTTTGGGAGAGAGAACTCTGTTACCCCAGCCAGACAAACGTGTATCCGTCGTATAGTTCAAGCTTCCTAAGAAGCTCGGATTATGTGGTAGTGTATAATCAGGATAATAGAATCTTTAATATATACTTACAAGTACTTGTTGTACGTGGAATTTCTGGTGGTATTTCACAAACAGTTGATAGTTTGTGAGAGGGTGTGGTTACGGCCCAGCCGAAGCCACGAGAAGCATAACCCAGAGTGTCAGTGCTCGCCGGAGCCATATCCCAGTTAGTCCATGTTGATTTTGTTCTTTTGCTCTCATTCCAGCTCGTCCAAAACCAGGTGGCGTTCTCTTTTTCAATACCGAGCCAGTAGTCAAACGGCGTTAAACCCCCTGAAGCGAAAGTTGATATGAACAGTCATCGAAAAATGTTGCTGTAAATTTTGTAGTATTTTATTGTAGGTTTAGTGCAGTACAGTTACCGGTAATTTATTGTGAATGTGCGAACTACGCTGTCTGATGTATTTTTTAGGTTAATTTCATTTGACTTCGCAATAATTACTACACATTGTACAGTAAATTATCGCTTCACGTCACTATTACTACAACAGTAGAATACTGTAAAATTTACAGCCTTTTTCCCCCCAAATAAACTGTAGCGAAAGACTATTCATGGAGTTTCCAAATCCAATATTCATATGGCAGTCAAGACCTGCATTAAGAGCAAATGTCATGACGTACATGTATGCAACGCATAGTGAGGGTGACGTTACGCTCCAGAATAGCAAAATTGATGTAGTGTTATATACATTGTAAGCTTCTCCCGACCATCCTTCAATATTGAAATATCCAAATCTGTACTCGCATGACCAGGGAGTTCATTTCCATATGCAATATAACAACCGTTTACTCAAGTCACTCGAATATAACATGGCCTACTGCGTACAGCAATGCACGAAAACGATAAAAATAATCAGCAATATTGCGAACGACAGTCTGGATATTTTGAGGCTGGGCAGGGCGGAGTGTATAGCGAATTGTGATAATACAAGACACGAAATTAATCCTGAGAAATGTTCATGGTCCTAATGTCGATGACCCCTTCCAGTCCGTCCAATTCCCGTCCAGTTCACAAAAGAGATGGAACATGATATAGTCATCATTTACGGTGACTGGAACTTAGTCCAGGGTTTTTCTATGGGCACATGTAACTACGCTATGAACAAACCCGAGGGCGAGATTACAAGTCCTCGACACAAACACTGCAACACGGTTTGGTAAAAATATACAGAATCCATTATCCATGCGATTTACATGGCAACAAAACACAAGCACTGGCATAAAAAACAGAGCCGCCTTCAGATACTTTTAACGTCCCTTAGAAGTCGAAATTCTCTGTGCAAAGGCTGATATCAAAATACCGTATTGACTCGACCACTGTTTCATAAAACTGAAATACTATTTTGCAGCCGTGCACGTGGAACGAGTTATTTGGAAATTAAATACAACGCTACAGGAGGACTATACCTGTATGGAATTAGTTAAGCCAACGATAAAAGACACACTATCTCATCTTTTTCAAACCACTCTGTACAAATAATCGAAGCAGACACTCATGTGAAGGAACTTTACACCGGATGATCTGTTGCTCTTCAGTAAAGGATAGATGGTTTCCCGGGTCTGACGGATATCCTACAGAATTTTATAGATATGTTTGGAAGATAATTGGAGTATTTGTCTTACTTTCAGTTCAGCATGACAGTTCATTTCAACATCAAAGCTAATGTAAATTTCTTTCGCATGACGAGTAAATAACACGAAATGTCTTCCTCCTTTGGGAGCAAGATTCATATACATGTATGTGACGGTGATGCTATAACAGGTGGGCGTCCCCTGAGCTGTTATAACATTGGCGGGAGTTTTCTGGTTTAACTAGACGTAGTTAGTATAATCAGGTCATCTTCTCTGCGCTTTAGCTTGCAATTTCACACGATAGTGGGAAAGACGAGAGGTGAAAAATGAACGTATTCATTTTTCTATATCTGATATGTACATATTGCTTATGTCATTTTGCCTGCATTTCCCCCATTTTTTTTGGAAGTGGTGGTATACATGTTTTGTGTGGTGCGTTTGAATAAAAATACGACTTGTGAGTGAACAGTAATTGTATTTATGTTCAAAACACTTTTCATTTTGAACGAGCTTATACCGATCGTATATGATATTAGGCCTTCGAGGCTGAAGAGTCCTTAGAATACTTGATCGCCCGTATAGCGATTGTACTTGTAGAGCCATTAAAATACTTGGTGTATTCATCTGTCTACGTGTGATATGTACATGACGGTATGTCATTTTCCCTGTATTAATGCTTGATTTTGGAAGTGGTGTTATACAGGTTTTGTTTGGTAGATTTGAGTAAACGGCTAGTGAAAACAGTACTATTCGACCAACTTTTCATTTCGAATGAGCTTATATCGATCGTATGTGATATTATGTCTTTGAGGCTGAAGAGCCTTTGGATGACTCATGGAGAGGTTGTGCGTATTGTCCGTCAATAGGATACGTACGCGTATCGTCCGGCATAGGATGATGCTAGTGATATGAGTTTAATATAATATTGACTAAAGCAATATTGAATGTGCATAGTCGGATGGCCTGTGTAGCCATTAGAGTACTTGGTGTATTGATTTGTCTATATCTGATATGGGCATATGCTTATGTCATTTTACCTGCATTTGCGCATATGTTTTGAAAGCGGTATTATACATGTTTTTTCTGGTGCATTTGCGTAAAACGAGTAAAACTTGTGAGTGAAAAGCGCTTGTATTGCTGTTCGAAGAACACTTCGTTTTGAATGAACATATACCGATCGTATATGATATTATGCCTTTGAGGTGGCCCTTAGAATACTTGATGGTCTATAGGGCAGTTGTACATATTTTCTGTCAATAGGATACGTGAATATACTAATTTTAGTAATATGACTTTACTTTAATATTGAATTATGCAATATTGGATATGCATAGGTGGATGGGCTGTAGAGCCGTTAGAATGCTTGGTGAGATGAATAGCCATTAGAACAATTGACGGGACGCAGTCATAAGAATACTTGGTAGGCTGAAGGGTCATAGAATGCTTGGTGGGCTGAAGAGCCATTAGAATACTTGGAAGGATGAAGGGTCATTAGAATACTTGGTCGGCTGAAGAGCCATTAGTATACTTGATGGGCTGAAGAGCCATTAGAACACTCGATTTGCTAAAGACCCTGTTAACCCCTAACTGGTCGCGCGATTTGGGGTGTACCGCAGCCGGGGGGAGGAGAGTGCCCTCTATATATTTTCGCTATTGCTAAGGCTAGAGGGGTGAGACTACATGTTTGGGTCAAGCTCTAAAAGAAAATGTAAAACAATCCAAGATGGCCGCCATGATGACGTCACAGTGATGTCATTTTCAAAAAGAGCATTTTTCGGACGATTTTTCGGTCAGAATGTTCGAACAGATTTTTATTCACAAAAATGCATGATAAATTAGTGAGTAATAATCTGATATGAAATATAATAGGTTTTGCCCACTTTTCCATGCAGAAAAGCTAAAATTTGGAAGAAATCGGACGAAAACATCACTTTTCTGGTACCCCACATGGCCGCCATCTTGAATTTACCCATGATTTTCTGCTCGGGGTCATGCAAATAGGCTCAAAATGACTCCCAATGTGATAATCTACAAAGTCCCGGAGTCTCAGCTCTCAATTTTCTGCCGTTCCGGAGATAGGAGCAAAAAAAACATCCCCCCCAGGCCAGGTGGGGTTAATATTTATCACAATGTACATTGGATTGTTCCAATATTATCGAAAATGGTTGATGTTATGTAAGAAATGATGTAAACGGTAACGGGTAATGGGATTTGTGAACAACAATAACCAATAAACAGGGCTATAGCACCGCATAACATTGTTCTATGTGTTATTGTGTATGTGGATTTTCAAAACGGATATATTTCTGAATTCTTCGGTTTTGAACGGGGTAGTCCACAGAGAGTCCCAAATTCACCTTATCTCTTCATACTTGCTGTGAAGATTCTCTCATCGCTATTAAGCAAGATAACACATTAAAAAGAATACAAATCGAAGGTTCAATAATTAAAATTAAACATTACGCCGACGCTACACTAATTTTGAGAGGATGTAGATAATTCCTAGAAAGATCCATGGGTCTCCTTCATAAGTTCTTATCCTCGTTTAGTCTCCGCTTGAATGTGGATAAGTCTCTGACCATATGGATTGGACAAAATAAGAGTATCTCTGTTTTCTCATCTCCCAACTATAGAATCATCTGAGATTCCGAAGATGTCAAATTACTCGGAATCTGTTTTTCCCCCACTGTAACAAAAACAATTACTAAAATCTACAATGTTAAAATTACTTCAATTTTTTAAATATCCTGCTCGGAAGCTGGACAGAAAATTATCACATACAGGTAAAATAAGCATAGAAAAACTTGATTCCACTTTAAGTGAATGTTCTCTCTCTGCTCCCTACAGCCCGACTCACCCCGGTCTATCATATATAACACACTTATAAAGAATTGTTTTTTTGCTCCATTTGAAATGATGAGCAAGATAAAATTACGATAATCTCCCAAAAGAGCAACAATGGCCTGAATATGATACATACTCAAACACTTGTCGTATTTTAAAATAAAGTGGGTCGAAGGAATATTCGAATGAAACGATTCATATATAGATGGTGGAAAAAGACAGCGGCGTACTGCAGATGCAGACATCTTGAATGACATGTCTACACGACCCGTGCCACCAGCCTGAGCGGTATTAGATGCAAATATATAAGAGCAATGAAGTGTTAACCCTATCAAGTTATCTGATAAAAAGTGATGATTTATGTGACTGGTAGATAGAATAAACGGCCTCTATGGGGAAAATATTAGCAGAATGCAAGTTCTTCTTCTGTGAGGACCGACGCCGAACAAGCGTTTCATTCTGCACCATGATAAGCACAGTCACAAACTACAATCACAATGATTTGTACAGAGGGCGACCGTCGGGTACGAAACATCCACCAGCAGAATCTCAATATATACAGATATATAACAAAAATCGACCATAGAGGTCCATGTCCCCCGCTAGCAGCACCATAACTGGCGCTGCTGCTGGGGGGCCATGGACCTCTATGGTCGATTTGTTTTGGTCTATGATATCTCATATCATTGATGAAGAGTATGATTTGAAAATGGAGATATCCAACTGCTTATAACCCAATATGGCTGACGGCGGCCATATTAGATTACGCACATTGCTGAAAAACAATCCCAACCGTCCTCTCACCAATGTCAAGGCACACCCCAAGTTTGAAGTTGATCGGTTAAATCATTCACGAGTTATTGTCCGGACAAGAAAATCTAAGATCCAACTGCTTATAATCCAATATGGCTGACGGCGGCCATATTGGATTATGCACATTGCTGAAAACAATCCCAACCGTCCTCTCACCGATGTCAAGGCACTCCCCAAGTTTGAAGTAGATCAGTTGAATCGTACTCCAGTTATTGTCCGGACAAGATCCAACTGCTTATAATCCAATATGGCTGACGGCGGCCATATTAGATTACGCACATTGCTGAAAAACAATCGCAACCGTCCTCTCACCAATGTCAAGGCACACCCCAAGTTTGAAGTTGATCGGTTAAATCGTTCATGAGTTATTGTCCGGACAAGAAAATCTAAGATCCAACTGCTTATAATCCAATATGGCTGACGGCGGCCATATTGGATTATGCACATTGCTGAAAAACAATCCCAACTGTCCTCTCACCGATGTCAAGGCACTCCCCAAGTTTGAAGTAGATCAGTTGAATCGTACTCCAGTTATTGTCCGGACGAGATCCAACTGCTTATAATCCAATATGACTGATGGCGGCCATATTAGATTACGCACATTGCTGAAAAACAATCCCAACCGTCCTCTCACCAATGCCAAGGCACACCCCAAGTTTGAAGTTGATCGGTTAAATCATTCACGAGTTATTGTCCGGACAAGAAAATCTAAGATCCAACTGCTTATAATACAATATGGCTGACGGCGGCCATATTGGATTATGTACATTGCTGAAAAACAATCCCAACCGTCCTCTCACCGATGTCAAGGCACTCCCCAAGTTTGAAGTAGATCAGTTGAATCGTACTCCAGTTATTGTCCGGACAAGATCCAACTGCTTATAATCCAATATGGCTGACGGCGGCCATATTAGATTACGCACATTGCTGGAAAACAATCTCAACCGTCCTCTCGCCAATGTCAAGGCACACCCCAAGTTTGAAGTTGATCGGTTAAATCGTTCACGAGTTATTGTCCGGACAAGAAAATCTTACGGAATTACGGAATTACGGACACCGGTGTTTCTAAGTCCCCCTAAGACTTAAACACTCACAATATATATTGGGGTCAAGTTCTATAAGGAAATGTTTTTAAAAATATATGATGGCACGTTACTGAAGTCACGGTGACGTCATATTCCAATAATATTTTTGTCGGATATTCTGAAGTCTATCTTTGCCACTTTCTACATAAAAATTACATAATCAATTATTTGATTATTGATTTTATTGATATTTATCGATATTATTTGATTAAAATAATTATTTGATTTGAAATGGAATAATTTGGGGCATTTTCATGTGTAGAAGTGCAAACCGATTGAAGAAAAAAGATGAAAACCCAGCTTTTCTGTCACACCATGATGGCCGTTATTAATTTACCCATGATCCCCTACTCGGAGAGATATGCATATGGGCTTACAATAACCATATTTAGACATGCTATAAAGGTAGGGTTAAGACGATAGTTGGAAAGATTTCCCGACCGATAGGATATAACGTATGGAAACTGGATACCGGAAGTATAAAGGAATGCTCGAAGGAAATTTAAAAATATATCTGGCATGACACCTTAGAGGACACAAAATGATCTAGCCCTGGACAATCAGCTGTGGGAACTGGTACCCAAAATAAAATAGACGGATCTGAACAGATAACATGAACGTGGAATATGTATCTACAAGCGCATGATGAATGTATCCTGTTACACATCTCTCAACCTAATTCACCTCCTCCCCTTCCGAAATCAACCCAGGTTCTCTGTTCCAGAGCAGCACGTCCCATGTGGTCACGGCACGAGGAGAAGCCTGACCGGGATTCAATCACTCTACCTGTGGTTTACGAATCCAGCGCTCTATCGACTGAGTTCAAGGAGAAATCCCGCTAGTTACAAGCTGGTACAAGCCCTGGAGTGTCTCCCGTTACATATTCGTAACATTCCGATCGAACAACTCAGGTGTATGAAATATAAACACCTCAACAAAAGTAAGTTCCCCCCTAAACATTGGTTAATATTTTCCAAGATATTTATGCGATTGTAACGAGATTTCTCACAGAGCATTAGTGTGACCAGCGCAAGAATCTGTGAAAATGATGATCCGGTAGGTGGTGCTATGCCTGAATGAACATGAATTCAATGCAAGACGGTCGCATTTCAAAAATTGCAAAACAGATTATCAAAGACAGATTTTATTCAATCACGAACACGTCCTAACAGTTAGAGCAAGGACAGTGATATTCAATCACACGGTTTGACTAGAGCAACAATCGGTGAAAATGATTACCCTGTACGTGGTGCTATGCCTGAATGAGCATGCATTGAATGCAAGACGGTAGCATTTCCATAAATTGCAAAACAGATTATTAAAGACAGATCTTATTCAATAACGATCAAATCCTAACCGGTAGAGCAAGACAGTGCTATCCAATCGCACGGTTTGGCCAGAGCAGCAATCGGTGAATATGATTACCGTGTAGGTGGTGCTATGCCTTAAACCTGTCAGGTCTGGAGGGCCATTATAGCCCCTCCTACCAAACTTTCTCTCCTATCTCCCGAGCAACAACAAAATAAAAGAGGACTTTTTACATGTAGTTGCTCTACCAGAACATGATGCAAACATTTGATGACGTCACAGTGACGTCATATTCAAAAAAGCATTTTTGGTCGATTTATGTATTTGTTTGCAAAAACTGCATGATAAATTAGTAAATAATAGTCCGATGTGAAATAAAATCATTTTCACCCACTTTTCCGCGAGAAAAAGCAGAACGTTTGAAGAAAAATGATGAAAACATCAATTTTCTGGTACCTCACATGGCCGCCATCTTGGATTTACCCATGATCCTCTGTTCGGGGGATATGCAAATACAATGTACGTTCAAAGTGACCCCAATATGACAAACTAAAAAGTCTGCTTTTATTTTGTTGTTGCTCCGAAGATAGGGGAGAAAGTTTGGGAGGAGGGGCTATAATGGCCCTCCAGGCCTGACAGGGTTAAGGCATGGCACCACCTACACGGTAATCATATTCACTGTTTGCTGCTCTGGTCAAACCGTGTGATTGGATAACACTGTCTTTGCTTTAGCGGTTAGGATTTGTTAGTTATTTAATAAAATTTGTCTTTGATAATCTGCTTTGCAATTTATGGAAATGCTACCGACTTGCATTCAATGTATGCCCATTCAGGCATAGCACCACGTATAGGGCAATCTGTTTCACCCATTGTTGCTCTGGTCAAACCGTGTGATTGAATAGCACTGTCTTTGCTCCACCTGTTAGGATTTGTTCATGATTGAATAAAATCTGTCTTTGATAATCTGTTTTGCAATTTTTGAAATGCGACCATCTTGCATTGAATCCATGCGCATTCAGGCATAGCGCCACCTGCAGGGTAATCATTTTCACTGATTGTTGCGCTGATTAAACTGATACTCTGTGAGAAATCTCGTTACAATCGCATAACTATCTTAGAAAATATTAGCCAATGTTTAGGGGGGAACTTACTTTTGTTGATGTTCTTGAAAAACACGTAAACATTAAGGAACCGCAAATATATAAGTGAATTTCTATATAAAACCTGAAAAAAATCAGCAAAAATGGAAACAGGAACTAGACTTAAGGAAAGGTTTGTACGGTGGTACATTTACCACAATATATTCAGTACTACAAAAGAATGTAGCTTACGGCATTTCCAGAGTGAAATCATCCACAGAATCCTCGCGACAACTATGAGGGAAACCCGATTCCGAATTATGCATTTTTTGTAACCAAGAAAAAGAAAATTTTGCCCAGTTATTTTATTATCGCACTTATTTAAAACTTACTTTGGAAGGAACAAACCTGGACAGAGAGTCCGAACGTTCTCGCGGAAACGGTTAAGGGTCTCAAGTGACGATCGTGATCAACCACTGGTTATTACTGTGCAGATACAGTAATACAAAGCCAAAAGTTTGGTAGAGTAATGCGGGATATCGATAAATAAATAGACAATGCATAGGAATAATACCTTTCTGATCGTTATCATCCGTAAACTTGGGTGCCGAGTCTCTTTCACCTATTTGAAATTTTAATCGAGATTTGGGGTAATATTGTGAAATATTTGTCCATCGAAAATAAAACAGTTTTGATTACAACAAATCTTTCTTTTTGCCTAAATTAGAACCCGGACTTTACAACGAATATTATGGATTAAGAATACTGATCAGCGATACGGATTTGATATTTTTGGAATATCATGATGTCTTGCCGGCATCATTGAAAACTGTTGACCGCTTCTCTCTATATATATCACCATGCAGCTTCAGGATGATGAAATAGTTTAGCAAGCCCTCAAATAATGTGTATAATTCAGTGGAATTTTCACTAATGTATGGAAAAAAGTGTTGGCATATATTTCTACTAATGTGTATCAAGCGTTGTGCTTCAGGATCAAATAAATTAGCATGCATCTCTAAAATATATATATCTATATCATATATAATAATGTAGACTTTCAATTAGTGCATCATTCCACCATTCTAACTATATTAAGCTGTCGTCAATTCCAAGCATTCAACATCATCTGAAGACATTACGTAATCGCATTGACCCAATAATCCCTCCAAATATGCCCATATATGAGTGAATTGACAGTAAGTTAATGTGTCGTATATTTCTTCCCCTCTGTTCGTTTTGAATTCAGATGAGTGGGGTGGGGGACAGATATTTTGAACGCATCCATCCTAAAATAAACTTTCCTTCATTGGGAGACAACATATCAATACGTGATTTGTAACTTACAAAGGAAAAGTTCACCATCTAAAGTGAGTTGTTCGTCTTCTGTCTCTAGAAATACTAAGTGCGATCCCGGGTAACCCTCGCAGAGTGCTTTGGCATCGGTTAGCGTTACAGATATGGGATCCACGAAATAACAAGATCCAGTCGATGGTAGGTAGAATATAACTTCTGAGGGCAGCGATACTAGGCATTCTTGATCTACAATTATAAAAAAGATAGATAAATTAGTGTAACGATTATTTGTCAATTCGATTCGCTTCTTTTCCTTCTTTGTATCTGTACACAAAGAACAGCTGTCACAGTGCAAAATTGCTCAATATTTTGAAGTTTGATAATATAACATACCAATGCAGTTTAAAATCAGATTTAACATTTCTCTAGTTTTCAAATGACAATTCTGTCATTTTTATCAACTGGAGTCTGATTCCATAGCATTCATACTCATAGCTAAAGAAGCAGTCCAACGGAGTTATTTGATGACCCCACAGCTTGGTATTTGATTTGTTTATTCAATGTGCAACCACAAATTTCAATTTAGGCGTCATTTCCTACATTCATCAGCCCACCTTTTCTATTAGTCGAAAATTCCGAGCCCATAATCTATACGAGAAGAACAATGCAAGCAGGCATACACTGACAATATATGCATAAACACAAGTTAGTTATATGCATAAACACAAGTTAGTTATATGCATAAACACAAGTTAGCAATACGCATAAACACAAGTTAGTAATATGCATACACACAAGTTAATTTATGCATAAACACAAGTTAGTTACACGCGGGTATTCTTTAGTGGACGACGGCTGAATACGAATGACGTACCAGACGCTTGTAATCAGTATGTAAGAGGCAGAAGCCGTCAGAAAACAAATTTAGCGTCAAGCTTGATTATGGCTGTATTGTTTACAACGGTGCAAGCAAGTCAAACTTGGCAAAACTAGATCCTACTCTCCATCAATTACTAAGACTTTGTCTCAGACCGCTCAGAACATCATCTAAAGAAAGCTTATATTTCGAAGCAGATGGATCTCCTTTAGAAATGCTAAGAATTAAACTAGCACTGCAATATATCACAAAATTGCGATCTAATCGCTCAAATCCTGCAAATAACTGTGCTTTCAACCCTCAACACGTGGATTTGTATTTAAGAATCCCTTCATTATTCCATTTTTTGGAATTCGTATGAAACCACACAGTGTACCTAACAAGCTCTCTCCAGTTTCACTACAATGGCGAAATATAAAAAGGTAGACACGAGCCATTTCGTGTATACACAATAATTTGGTCTATTGAAAGAAAAATACAGATCACATCAAGCTATTTATAAGATGGTTCTAAAGAATGTGAGAGAGTAGCGTGTGGTACTCATCTCACCATCTTGAACATTCTACAATTATATGACCGTAGGTTTCATCAACAGATTGATGTTGTGTTTTGTTGCCACGTTGGCATCTAAGGAAATACTGAAGCTGATGAAATGCCTAGATAATGAGGCTGATCCCGTTGAACTCCCAAATATGGATTTCAGACCCTCTATTTGTGATTATGTGAGAAAGCTGTTTCAAACTTTATGGGACGCTATGCATAATAACAAACTTCATGAGTTTCAAAAACTGTAGGAAATAACTCATCTGAGCAGCCAGAAACGCTTCGATGAAGCCATGATCAGGCGATGTGGAATCGGCCATACACGATTACTTCACGAACATTCACTAAAAAAGGAGCAAGCTCCAAGGTCTATTCCATGCCACGAAGATCTCACAGTGAAACATATTCTGATCGACTGTATAGAATTTAAGATTGTAAGAGATTCTTTTTATCAAGCAACTACTTTAGAAGATCTTTTTAGTCGGGTAAAATAAGACTGTATTTTACGTTATCTGAGAGAAATCGGTTTGTGATAGACATTTTAATGTATGTAATGTAATGTGTTGTGTTGATTACTTCTGGATTCCTGGGTTATTAACTTGTTTTTTTGTTGGAATACTTAGAATTTTATTTGATCGTTGCTATATAGCTGAAATATATATATATAGCTGTTAAAGCATAATTCTCTCTCTCTCTCTCTCTCTCTTAAATTTAGCCCCAATAAGGGACGTGAAAACCACAAATTATTAACGTATAATTCTATTGATTTGATGCCCCCCTCCCCTTATTAACCTATAATTTTATTAATGACAGACCCCAAGTCTTCGCCAAAATGAATAGTGCATCCCGATATTTATTTTTCAAACTGCGTTTCTGTAAATTTGATGGATTGTCTCATCTATGCAACATCCAAGGAACGACGTCAACGCTAATGGAGAGCACATTTCTCTGAATAAAGTGACGATAGCTATCAGTAACTTGTCCAGTCGACTACGGATCGCAGGATTACTGCTACAAACCAACACTAGGATATTGTCCGATTTGTCCACAAACACAGTTTCCGTTAATAGGCATAGAAGCTTAGCACGATCCATCGCCTCCCAGTATGGATTTTAGCTAAAATATGATAACCTGGAATTATGGGTACTGTTTCTGAAAACGGAATTTGATGAAAATTCACTATCATGCGTGACTTGTATATAGGTGTTTCAATGGCGACGGACGTATACGTGTCTTCGAACATTGTGTAAACTTCCAAAATGTTTTGCCTAAGTAAATTTCTCAGGTAGTGGCATTTTGTGACGGAGTGGATTCAAAGTGTATGATATGGAAGTGTTTTGCACTGCCCAATGCGCCCAGTCAACTCATTTTGAAACTAGGTATACACAGCCACCACTAAACCTCCATTCTGAAAAATGTGGAATATAGACATTCCTATCGTAATAGCATAGACCGTTCCATCGCATTAGTGAAGAACACAGTACGCCAGCAACTGCAATATGGGACAACTGTTCGTCAATGAGATATTTTCGTTGTCTAACCAACACGAATTATCATAACCTCAATTTTACTCTGTGTAGCATTTCGTGGGATATTGAAAACTCTCTTGCCGATCAAAGCTGAACAAAATAAGAACTTCTTCGTAAATTCACTAATTGTCCGAGAAATACTCACAGAATCCGAAGAATATCTCAGAAACACCATAACTTAGTATTTGTCCAAATTTGGTAATTTTCCTAATTACAAGCGTCTTGTCCGTCATTCTTTATTCAGCCGTCGTCGATCAAAGAATATCCGCGTCCATAATCCAAAGACCTATTCCATATTCCATATAACAGCATTGGCACCAAATTCAAAAGACAATCATACTATACATAAACATAGGCTAGTTTCCTGCAAGAGAGAAGTGGTCAAAAGTTTTCAATGATGCCGACAAGACATCATGATCTTCCAAAAATATGAAATTTGTATCGCTGATCAGTATTCTTAATCCTTATGATATCAATGCATCAACCATTTTGACGGAGACAACTAAGATATTTCAATGTTCCTGTCGTCATCTCTCTGTCACTGGTCAGTATTATTCCGTCATGATGAATTTCTGGATCTATCCCATGAGTGAAAATGTAGTTCCGTCAGGCTTTCGTTGTAGTCTATTAGATTTGGTAAGAATATTGTCGCAATTGTTCGTTTTTGGAACAAAAGCATCAAAATCGGAGTGGAAGTGGTCCTATGTAGGTAGATCAGTATTCAAAGTTGAACCACCTTCTTCAACCGGCCGTGCTCAGTATTGGCAAAAGTCCTCTTCTACTCTAACCGCCAGTGTTGCGGCTCTCCTGAATATTTTATTCATCAGTGTTTATTTGTTTATTTTAACATCAATCTCTACAGATCCAAGGGATCCATTTACATAGACGATAACAGTGTCTTTAAAGGGAAACAAATTCGTTTCTATATATCCCGGTTCATTCTACGAGAAAATTGAGGAAGAATTTCATTGCTTGTTCTTATGACTACTCGTTCGGGTCCTGTTTTTTATGTTATTTAGTAAATTTCTTCTCATATAACAGACCAGTAAATTGGAAAATAATTCTTCGAGGTGAAATAAATTAACTTCAGGCATCATGAAGTAGAATATGCAGGCATATATGATAGAAAACTTTAAAAGAGGATATTTTTATTGCATACTAATAGCCACTACTTTATTAACGAAATTATTTTAGAACATTAACCAGCTATATATTTTGGAAAGTTCCAGCATCTTTCCCGAGCGGTAATGCACATATTTCGGTAAAAGATTAAATTTCCCATATCAGCGTAAATTGTTGGAGAAAGAAGGGGGGCATTCATATCACCAGAAATGGCCGTCACTTTGAGGGTTGAAGATGGTTCACCTTCGAACATTGGCCTGACTACATAGAAGTACCTTCATTCCAATTTCGATACTTCTATCACAAAAGTGCACATTTCTATCGAAATCTACTTGACTATTGCGGCTGTCCATTTGACCGTCCATCATCCCTTGTCATGGTTCGCCTGACAAAGTGAAGTCCATACTTCTATGAAAGATGTTGAAAGTCAAAAGAATTTAATTTTTTCAATTAATACTTACATACAGCTGATGACTTCAACATGAACTGAGCAAAGAAAAACACGAGACGACAACCCAGAGAGAACCTGCTCCGAGAGTTCAACATCACAGTTCAGATCTTGAGAGGATGGTATTCATCAAGGCTGATCAACTATAACAGGTCAAGTGAATTTCATGGAAGACATGAACTCTTTGGTTCTCTACAAAAGCATGTGGATCAAATTGCTGTTCGTCCATGACTTATACCAGCGGTAAAATCGATGTAGTTGAGATCAAATAATTAACCACGTGCCGCTACCTTTACTTGTTCAGTAACCCATTTACTCGCATCCATATCCTATGAATGGATCGTCACGGTTCACTATAGTTGTATAAAGTTGTTCAAGCGCTATACATTGATCATTAACCGTCTAATTCACCGCTAGTCAATTATAAACATCATTGTACTATTTATAACAATTAATTTCTTGATCGAGGCTCTCTACTAGAGCATTTGTCAAGAAGATAATAGGTGTAACCGTAGACAGTTTCCCTGTACGATTACAAATGTTTCACCGATCCCAAGCGTGGAAAACAGGCTTCTTCTATTGGTTATGTCTGTTAGTCTAAACAGGATACACGGTCCCCAAATTATCTACATGTAGTTTATTTTAGTATTTCTAACGTCAGTTTGTGGTTCAGATGCTGAAGTCGCTATTCATGTAGCCCAGTCTTCACAATGAAGGTCTTAGTACTTTCAATAGATATCACCATTCTCTGCTTTTAAATGCATATGCATGGATTTGTGCACAGACCGCGTTACTGATATATTATATATTTTGCGGTTGAACTTGAGGACAAGCGCTCGAGAACGACTCTTTGAAATAAATGCCGCCGACGACATTTGCGAACGAATCAAGAGCTCTTTCAACAACCCTCAGTCAGGATGTACATTGTATTGATTAAAACTAATCCATTAGCAGTTCGATTAACACCCAACAAATACTTCATTGTTTGCTGATATTTATCTGAAGTTAATTGTGTGGTTAATCGATAGACCTTGAACAGATTGTGCCATTCTGTTGAAATTAACATTGATATCTTGATCTTAAACGAAGGACTACTTTCGTTAACAACGAGGCCAGTAGTGATAATTCAATATCAAATCCAAATATTGACTATGGTAATCATTGGGCATAAACAGTGGACTATACCCCAACACTGTTTTTGTGGCAGCGACTAGACGCTTGGACAATGTTTTTATCGGAATATAACAGATTTGAATAATATTCTTCTAGGGTGGCTCAAATATTTTGGGACCGTAATTATTTAGCTTTAGAAGCTGCAGCATGCGTTGCATTTTTAACACGATACATTCGGGAAATTCATAATAACATATATAATAATTGTTTAATTATTAATTAATCAAAATTATTTTTGTCGCGATGACAAAGAATATTAAGTATTTTCAATATTTCCATCAATAATATCGTGGAGTAGACTATAACATACACTGAGTCTTTCGAATTCATCGTAAGGTACCGATTATTCGACGTCCCATATCTCTAGCTGCTACGTTTTGAGAGATATTTTTGGTTGACCTACTCCCGTGTTGAAACCAACGCCCGTTTAATCTTTGTCCTTGGGGAAACCCGTTGACGGAGTTTAGACATTCTGGTGCCACACAGGGTCGGCCATAGTCGTCAAAGAACAAATGGGAAGGTCCAAAAAATCCTGTACAAATGTGGTTTACTACCTGCCGACAATTAAGATGTCAGCATGTGGGTTCGAACCTCGTCTGTACCACTTTGAAAGAAGTTAGTTTTTTCCGTACAGTTGCTCAACTGTAGCATACGTTGAATTTTAACAGGATACACTTGTGTAAATTATTTTTTATTGGAGAAGTATATAATACCATATATAATATTTTGTATTGATGAATAAATCAAATTATATCTCTCGCTTCGACCAAGAGTGTTTAATACACCAATAACATCGTGGAGTAACTTATTAATTACATTTATCTCCATTCATGCGCTATCTCGAATTCGTTCGGTACATATATAATGCGAAAATAAGTAACTTAGGACAACATAAAACTATATTTTCTAAATCCTTTTAGGAAAACGCGAAATGTGCAAGCAAGTAGAATATATAGCGCTTGATACGCCTCACGCAAGGTCGTACAAAGGTCAGATAGAGAAGTTATCATCGGTCAAAAATTATCAACATTTAAAATCGCTAAGATTATTAAGTTCCTGATTTTATCTCGGATATAGAATAATATGTGCTGGTGCTGGTTGCATGAAGATTTGTGACACAAAAAACGTGCTGAATCAAAATGTGATGGTACGAAAAATCATGAACATCACATAATCTTTCCAAATCCCACCCACTTACATGAGGAGGTGTGATACCCTAACTATTACAAACCTCTGTCAGGGTATTTCGTGTATTTGGTTCTCGAAATACGACCAAGTACTCGAGATGGTACTATAAGACGATTGCATTTTACAGTGTTCTCATCTAAGCTAACGATGATTGAAAAAGGGCTGCAGTAAACCTAACAGGCACGGTTGTACCACCGCCGGGCTGATGGATGTGTGTGTTTGTTGGGGGAGGGGAGGGGGGTGTTTTGAACGATTTTTCTATTTTTGTTGGTAACCAAAAAATAACATTTAGAACGACTGTGTCAGTCGAAATAAATTACTTTCGTGCAGGAAATAGGCATAAAAACGCATTAAACTATCAACAATATAGCGTTCTGATGATCCCACGGTCGCCATTTTCAATACCCCCACGATTGTTTACACCCGAGATTATGTGAGTGGGCTCATTATCATCAGCTGCCAAGTGAAGAAATATCAATTCCAAATGTTTCATCTTTTCAGAGCGTTTGGTAATTAGGGGCAATTATGGGGTGGCCGAGGCGGGAGGGGGTATCTCCCGCCCAGGTCTGATAGGGCTGAGAGGAAATGACGATAGTTTATTGATAAGGGCACAGCTTAATTGGACATTGTAGCATAATCGATACTTCCTGTGTAAATTATTGCTATATCCGAAACGGTCGATGCATTCATTGCTGTGATTGACAAAAAAAATATTTTTGATACATACAAATCCGACTCCTTGCCGAGATAACACAAATCCTTTCTGCAATGAAAACCTTCGTTTGCATTCATACAATTGTGTGGGACAATATGCAGCAAAAACTTCCATTGTATCAACGCAGTTTCATGTTTAATCAAATCGGTATTTGTGTTGTATGAACACAAACTTGTGCTGCATCGACGCCTTCTTTTATCGACACAGATGCCTGTTGTATCAGCATAGACGTGTGCAGTATCAACATAGATACATGTTAAATCATCAACGATATACACGTAAGTAGTATATATTACTGATTACAGACCATATTGACCTACTTTTTTGTTCCCCCCTGGGGCGTATTTGGGGCGGAACTTGATCACGTGACGATCATGTGATCGTTGTGGGAAAACTACCTCCAGCACAAGAGAGCTCCAATCTAGGGGGAGGTAACTCTGGGTGACTATAGTTCCGGCAACCTGTAACCTTTGTATTCCTCCGCGGTGATGCGGTCTGGTGGTGATGCGGTCGCGGAAGAAAGCTTCCGCGGAGAAAAAGTAGTTCCTGGACTTGAAATACGCTGCATGGTCCGATGGGGCCGAGCGAGGCTCTTAGTCATGTCATGGGTGTTTTCACAGAATAAATAAATAAATAAATAAAATTAATTAATTTTAATTGTATATATTACTGATTACAGAGCCCATTTTGTCACGGGGAGAAAAAACCCTCACATTACCCTCAAAAAAACCTCTAAGCCATATAATAATAATAAACATAATCTATAGGTGTTGTACCATGTTAATAGGATCAGTCTAGCATCTGTACCACCCTAGGGTCGAGCGTTTATTGTCCCGTGTATCTCCGCAAGAAATCAACAAACAAAATGGCGGCTCCAGGATGGTGTGGGGACGCCCTTTCCACATCACGGCGTCGATCCTAACCATAGCGCCATCTACACACACGGACGCAAGGGAGACAACTCGTGTGGCCCAAGGGTATGGAAATAGCCGTTTTGGAGCCCCTAATGGTCCAATGGGGTCATATGAGGTATCAAAGTGAAGCATTCGTGAAGGGGCATCTAATGGGCTGGGTGTGGGATTGAAATATCGGCATTCTGCGCATGGGCGGTGGCCCAAGGGTATGAAAATAGACGTTTTGGAGCTAGGGGAGCCCCTAATGGTCCAATGGGATCGAGTGAGGTATCAAAGTGAAGCATTCGTGAAGGGGCATCTGATGGGCTGGGTGTGGGATTGAAATATCGGCATTCTGCGCATGCGCGGTGGTCCAAGGGTATGAAAATAGACGTTTTGGAGCTAGGGGAGCCCCTAATGGTCCAATGGGATCGAGTGAGGTATCAAAGTGAAGCATTCGTGAAGGGGCATCTGATGGGCTGGGTGTGGGGTTGAAGTATCGGCATTCTGCGCATGCGCGGTGGCCGAAGGGTATGGAAATAGACGTGTTGGAGCTAGGGGAGCCCCTAATGGGTCGATGGAGTTGTATGAGGTATCAATGTGAAGCATTCATGAAGGGGCATCTAATGGGCTGGGTGTGGGGTTGAAATGTCGGCATTCTGCGCATGCGCGGTGGCCAAAGGGTATGAAAATAGCCGTGTTGGAGCTAGGAGAGCCCTAATGGTCCAATGGGGTCGAGTGAGGTATCAAAGTGAAGCATTCGTGAAGGGGCATCTGATGGGTTGGGTGTGCGGTAGGAATATCATTCTGCGCATGCGCAGACGCAATGCGGAGCTCTCGTCCAATCAGAAGCGAGTTTTTCAAATCCGCCACAGAGCTCTCAGCCAATCAGAAGCGAGTATTTTGACCCGGTGCATTATGGGCCATATCCAAGATGGCGGCACGTATGTTCAAGATGGCGGCACATCCGGTGTCGAAAACTGGCCATTTCGTCGGGGTGTGGTCACCTAGTGTCGAAAACTGGACCTTGTATGGGTCCTGCTAGACGTTTTGGAGCTAGGGGAGCCCCTAATGGGTCGATGGAGTTGTATGAGGTATCAAAGTGAAGTATATTTCAAGCATGGGTGGGTGCATGTAAAATTTTTCCTGAAAAAATACGGAACACGGACTTTATCCTAAATTACGTGAAAATGCCTATATGGGGTATGGGGGGTATAGGATCAATGTTTGTCCCCCTGGGAAACGTACTTCTATACATTTGCGGTAGGGTTGTGGGGTCTCGTTTTCTTAGTCTCGTCATTTAGAACATGATAGGAAGTGTCCCGGAGCGAATCGGTGAAATTTTTGAAAAAGTACGATATAACCCCATATAGTCCCATACTGGGGGTATAGGATCAATGTTTGTCCCCCTGGGAAACGTACTTCTATACATTTGCGGTAGGGTTGTTTGGTCTCGTTTTACTCGTCTCGTCATTTAGAACACGATAGGAAGTGTCCCGGAGCGAATCGGTGAAATTTTTGAAAAAAGTCACCGAGGCCTGGGTAGGCCCATAGGCCTATATTGCATGACTATGGGTGTATAGGGCCATACGGGGTGGACATGTTGGAGTCTAGGTGAGTCCCTAATGGTCCAATGGGGTCGAGTGAGGTCTTATTTTGAAGCTCTCGTGGAGGAGCACTTGACTACACTAATGGTTCGTCCGTGTTCAATAGTCTGCGCATGCGCAGCCTGGCCCGTATTATAGTAAGTAGGCATTTTGGGGGGGTATGTGGGTGTGTGTTTGGGTTAGAGATGGGCTATTCACGGTTCGAATGGGTCGTGTGAGGTATCAATGTGAAGCTTGTGTGGGGTAGAGTCAGAATGGCGTGTTTTAAATGCATGTCGCGTCAATATGCGCATGCGCAGTCTGGCCGTAGTAGAGAAATCAGGCATTTTGGGGGGTATGTGGGTGTGTGTTTGGGGTAGAGATGGACCGCTATGGGTCCGAATGGGTCGTGGAATGTGTCAAAGTGAAGCTTGTGTGGGTTAGAGTCAGAATGGTGTGTTTTTAAGTGCAAGTCGCGTTAATCTGCGCATGCGCAGTTGGTTGTAGTAAGTAAAGTGGCCATTTTGGGGCAGTACATGAAGGTATTTGGGGTCGAGATGGGCTATTCACGGTTCGAATGCGTCCTGGAAGGTGTCATCTTGTAGCTCTCGGGGTGTAGACCCCGATTTGAGGGCTGTTCACGTCACCTGTGACGTCATCGGTGACGTCATCAGTACGAGTAGTATGTAAAGTGGGTATTTTGGGGCAGTGAAAGGAAGGTATTTGGTGTAGAGATGGACCATCCTTGGTCCGAATGCGTCCTGGGAGGTGTCATTTTGTAGCTCTCGGGGTGTAGACCCCGATTTGGGAGCTGTTCACAGCATCTGTGACGTCATTAGTGACGTCATCAGTACGAGTAGTAGCGAAAGTGGACATTTTGGGGCAGTGCAGGTAGGTATTTGGGGTAGAGAGGGACCATCCTTGGTCCGAATGCGTCGTGTAAGGTGTCATCTTGTAGCTCTCGGGGTGTAGATTCCGATTTAAGGGATGTTCGCGTCATCTGTGACGTCATCAGTGACGTCATCAGTACGAGTAGTAGCGAAAGTGGGCATTTTGGGGCAGTGAAGGATGGATTAGTAGTATGAAAGCGCATGTCGAGCCCCATTGACCTTGCGGCGCATTGCGCAATGAGTATGTGCGTGTGTGTGTGTGTGTATGCGTCTGTGTGTGTGTGTGTGTGCGTGCATGTGTGTGTGTGTATGCGTCTGTGTGTCTGTGTATGCGCCTGTGTGTCTGTGTGCATGTGTGCTTGCGTGTACGTGTGTGTGTGTGTGTGTGTGTGTATGTGCGTGTGTGCGTGTGTGTGTGTGTGTGCGTACGTGTGTGTGTGTGTGTGTACGCGCGTGTGTGTGTGTATACGTCTATATGCGTGTGTTTATGCGTGTGTGTGTGTGTGTATGCGTCTGATGCGTGTGTGTGTGTGTGTGTATGCGTCTGTGTGTCTGTGTGCGTGTGTGCATGCGACGAGTTCTAAGAGCCCCGGAGAGAGAACAACAACAGCAACAACAACAACAAGGATGACACATTAGAGGACAACAACAACAAGAAGTTTTTTCATATAGTTTATTCTCTCCAATGTTACATCATACCCACGCTGGGGGAGCCGCATTGGGTATATTTACAATTCAAGAAGATTCTTGTCCAATCAGAGGCCACCATTTGTATCTGTCATATTCGTTCCTGTCCGTTAGATGTATTCTCGGCTACTCTTGTCCAATCAGAAGTCGTCATTTCAGAAAGTTCCATCTTCGGCCATGTTCGCTCTGAACCGTTTGTTCTAATCGTCATAGTTTATTTTCCCCAATGTTACATCATACCCACGCTGGGGGAGCCGCGTTGGGTATGTTTACAACTCAAAGAGACTCTTGCCCAATCAGAGGCCACCATTTGTATCTGTCATATTCGTTCCTGTCCGTTAGATGTATTCTTGTCCAATCAGAAGTCTCCATTTCAGAAAGTCCCATCTTCGGCCATGTTCGCTCTGAACCGTTTATTCTAATCATCGGCGGGCAGGCCAGGATACCGTTGAGGCAACATATCCTCAGATAGTTGTTTGCGCATTCTGAGTATTCATCAGTGCACGAGTGACGCATTCAATCGATGGCAGTGGTGGATCAGCTTGGTAAGGAAAAACGTAACATTGGTCACTCTCTTCACTGTCCACTTGGTGTTGGGTCGTTGTTGTTGGGCCCATCCCAAGACATCCAATTGTTCCACTTGGTCCAGCATCATCTCTAGAGACCTCCGGTCATTGATGGTAAACGGTTGGTCGTACACTGGGTGGATGGCACTGGAATAGAAATAGCGCAATTCACCCGTCACTTTATGCCATAAGATGTACCCAAATGCTACATTTAATGTGAAGGCCGTAGGTTGGTCATTGAAGATGGTTTCCACGTAGCTGCGTAGACGGGTGAGCTTGGTCAGTGGGAAATTGTAGATATCTTGAATAGGGTGATGACGGTGGAAACAGTGCCGTGTCATGGTCCAATGGCGCCGAGAGATGTCACTCTCTGGATGATATTCGGGTAAGAGATCGCTAGGAACATTTATGGGCTCGTCCAGAAAATGTTCGATGTATGACGTATGACTCGAAACCGTAACGGTGGGGTCCGGCTGGAAATCCAGGCTCTTCCCAACTGTGGGTATAGGCGGGCTCTCCGTCATCGCATCACCAGTGGCGTTCGTCTCCCCGGGCTTATCTTCACTGGGTCTGACCTTCCGCGGCTCCTCTTCAGTAGGAAGTTGTCGCCAAAACCGTGGAGACGGGCCATGAATCAAACGCTGATGCCGTCTTAACTGACTGCGTCGTTTGAAGAGTTCACCACAATCCTTACATTGTTCCGTCGTGCCCTCGTGGACTGAGCGTTCGTGGCGCAGTAAATGATCCTCCCGATTAAATGACCGTGCGCAGGTTATACAAGTATGTCGTGCACCGTTGTGGATGGAGGCCTCGTGGCGTCGTAAATCTTCTGGGCGAGTAAATGACTTCTGGCAAGTTGTGCAAGTGAACATCTTGGTGGTTGACAGAGTGTCTGATGAAACGGCAAGGCCGCTTCCCTTTTATAGCACGCTAGCTGTTGATCTATTTTTAGCACACTCAGTTCAACTACCTACCGGATGTAGACTGTTTCTAATCGTCATCGGGCAGGCCAGGATACCGTTGAGGAAACATATCCTCAGATAGTTGTTTGTGCATTCTGAGTATCTATCAGTGCATGGGTGAATACTTTCATCCGATGGGGGTGGTGGGTCAGTTTAACCACGAAGAACGTAACATTGGTGACCCTCTCCACTATCCACTTGGTGTTGGGACGCTGTTCATAGGCCCATTCCAAGGGATCCACAGTGTCCAGTTGGGCCAGCATCGTCTCTAGCGACGCCCGATTGGTGATTGTGAAAGGATGGTCGTACACTGGGTTGATGGCACTGGAATAGAAATAGCACAATTCACGCGTCATCTTATGGCATAAGATGTACCCAAATGCTACATTTAATGTGAATGACGTAGGTTGGTCATTGAAGATGGCTTCCACGTAGCTGCGTTGACGGGCGAGGTCGGTCAGTCGGAAATTGTACAAGTTCAATATAGGGCGATGACGGTGGAAGCAGTGTCGGATCATGGACCAATGGCGTCGATACATCTCACTCACTGGATGATCTTCGGGTAAGAGATCGCTGGGAACATCCACCGCATCTTCCAGAAAATGTTCGTTGTTGTCAGGCGTATGACTGGAAACAGTAATGCTAGGGACCGGCTGGATATCTAGGCTCTTCTGAGCTGTGGGTATAGGCGGGCTCTCCGTGATCGCATCACCAGTGGCATTCTTCTCCCCGGGTTCATCTTCAGTGGATCTGTCCCTCCTGGGTGCCTCTTTAGTGGAAAGTTGTCCCTCATGCCGTGGTGACGGACCATGAATCAAACGCTCATGCCGTTTTAACTGACTGGGTCGTCTGAAGAGTTGACCACATTCTTCGCATGGACGCTTGGGTGGCCCATGAATTGAACGTTCATGGCGCTGTAAATGATCTGGGCGCTGAAACGACAGTGTAGGCCTACATATCGTACAGCTATACCGGGCGGTTCCATCGTGCTTGGTAACCTCATGGCGGCGCCGGCGAGTGAATGATTTCGAGCACGCAGTACAAGTGAACATCTTGGTGGTTGACAGAGTGTCTGATGAAACGGCCAGGCCGTTTCCTTTTTATAGCAAGCTAGCTGTTGATCTATTTTTAGCACAATCAGTTCAACTTGGACGTCAGCGACAAGAACCCGGATGTAGGCGTGTGTGTATGTGTGTGCTTGCGAGTGTGTTTCTTGGATCGGAGCTCTTGGAGCTCAAAGCCTGTGGAGCTCAGAGCTCGGAAGTGACATTTGCATATGACCTCTGTGAGGTCACTTCCGCTTCCGTTCACGTGACCGGAACTGACCTTTGACCCCGGCGCGCGCTGATTTAAAGACTCTACCACCACCACACACACCACCACCACCGACTCCACCAACACCACCGCCGCACACAACCAACACCACCACCAACACCACCAACGCCACCATCAACGCCACCGACGCCACCACCAACGCCACCAACGCCACCACCGGGCGTTGACGGGCGTCAACGCCCGGTGGTGGTGGTGGTGGTGGTGGTGGTGGTGGCCGGAACTGACCTTTGACCCCGGCGCGCAAAGGTTTCCACCGCGGTGCGCGGTGTAAAGGTTTCCACCGCGGTGCGGTGGAAACCTTTGCGCGGGGGTCAAAGGTCAGTTCCGGCCACCACCACCACCACCACCACCACCACCACCGGGCGTTGACGCCCGTCAACGCCCGGTGGTGGCGTTGGTGGCGTTGGTGGTGGCGTCGGTGGCGTTGATGGTGGCGTTGGTGGTGTTGGTGGTGGTGTTGGTTGTGTGCGGCGGTGGTGTTGGTGGAGTCGGTGGTGGTGGTGTGTGTGGTGGTGGTAGAGTCTTTAAATCAGCGCGCGCCGGGGTCAAAGGTCAGTTCCGGTCACGTGAACGGAAGCGGAAGTGACCTCACAGAGGTCATATGCAAATGTTACTTCCGAGCTCTGAGCTCCACAGGCTTTGAGCTCCAAGAGCTCCGATCCAAGAAACACACTCGCAAGCACACACATACACACACGCCTACATCCGGGTTCCTGTCGCTGACGTCCAAGTTGAA